>QZCP01000114.1:70749-144703 GCA_003956705.1 Brevipalpus yothersi
GAGAGAGAGAGAGAGAGAGAGAGAGAGAGAGAGAGAGAGAGAAAGTTGGTGTGAGAGAATCATCTTGCATATCTCACCATCATGCTTTTCTTGATTAGTTTATTGGTTGTCTTGCTGAGTTTCCATTAAACGCTAATTTAACTGCCGGAAAGTTTCACTTTTCACTCATTCCGAAAGTATTCCAATATAAATATTTGTTCAATCTAAGATAATACAATATTGTTCAGCTCCCACTGACAACTTTTCATTCAGGAAATTGCTATTTCTCTTTAGTCTCCGATTATTTTCGTTTTTTTGGTCTGTCAACTGATCGTGTTATGCAAATTTTCACCCATTAGACAGTTACATGTCCTAGATCAAAGCATCTATGTTCAGATGGCTGTCATCTATCACAAAGAATGATCATATGTCTACTGACCCATTTTCGTTCTTATCCAAATATAGTTCTTTTGAAATTTGGAAACATACATGATTCGATTTAGTTCTCTGTTCCGAATTCATTCTTCAGCCCTATTGTATCAACTTATCTTGAGTTACTCAAGATATTTGACAGTTTGGGTCTCAGTTTGATTGTTGAAACAAACTGATCCTCCTCTCATACTTTCGCCCCCAAAAGTTTAAATTGAATTTGAATTCAAATTTATCGAATTAGAGTTTTGACTTTTCGAGTTCATTCTGATGGTTATAAAGCTTTAAAAAACTTTTAAGAATTCCATAGACTACTAGACTGTAAATTAAGGATTCAAAAAATGATCATCAAGAAGGGGCGAATCGAAATAACGATGTACATTTCAATGATGTTATGCAATAGTTTTGTGAACATGAAGTTTCCACTCATTTCTAATTTTACTCTTGTAGGATTATGCAGATGAGATCATTCATATTTTATATGTCTTACATAATCACAATTTACTGAGCCTTTCCACCAACACACACACACATGTATATATATGCTGCTCTTCCGATAACTTCTATCTTCCTGGCAGAGTGCTTTTACTTGGAATTTCTCTCATCTTTTTCAAAGTAATTAGTATTAATAATTCATATATTACCATTTATTTTAGATTCAAAGCTGGTGAACTTGGACCTGGTACGATTGTAGGCTCAGCAGCTTACAATTTATTTGTAATATCGGCTGTTTGCGTTGTTTCGATACCAAATAATGAGTCAAGATCTATCAAGGCTATCAAGGTGAATGATTCATTGAAAGAATTATGATTTGCTTAGATCATTTTCTTCAGAAGTTGAAATATTTTCTTTTCACGTAGAGCTTACTGTGCATGCACTTTGGACACACTCAGCTCATCTTTGCTTGAAAGCAAAACTATTTGAGATTTGAGACATATTTATTACAGAGGAAGTTTTTTTCATCTGTAAGTTACCAAGAAGTTAACAGTGAATGAATTCAATTTTTCCTAGATCCTAAAAATCGCATCGAAAGACTAGGAGAATCAAAGATCATTCAAGAATATTATTATTAAGAATATAACATTAAGAATATTCCTATTCATCACTGTCTCAATATCTGTCAAGTAATCTATCCAAGAATCTATCAGACAAGATCATCATTGAGAGTCAGAATCATTTATGATGAGACCCAGTTACAAAAATTCATTTCTTCAGTAACATCTTATCTTCTCATTTAACTCCACAGGTATTCGCGGTGACCTGTACCTTTGCAACTTTTGCATATATCTGGCTATTCTTCATACTATCTGTCAACACACCGGATGTCGTGGAAGTATGGGAAGCATTTTTAACTTTCGCCTTCTTCATAATTCTCATCTTCGTAGCTTATGCTGCTGATCGAAACTTTTTCCAATCAACCAGCAAAGATTTCACTCAAGTGGATACAGGTCCAGGTAAGTGTTAGTTTTGTGAGAGAGAAATAGAAAAATGTCTCTCTCTCTCTCTCTCTCTCTCTCTCTCTCTCTCTCTCTCTCTCTCTCTCTCTCTCTCTTCAAGCTGATCATGAACTTAAACGAATTTATTCAAATTCGTATTTTTTACCCAAAAAGCAACAAACTTGAGCTACTGCATAACAAGTTAACTTTTGATATCACTCAACTTACAAGACATGCTTTGCTAGAACTGCACCTTTCAATCTCATGCTTAGCTTATCCATGTACATGTATTTGTATATATTCGAAGCAGGTGGCTGATTTGAATTTTATTATTATTATTGAGCTTTGTTTCAAGCTTGTTGAAGGTTCTCCTATTCAACTTCACTGCTATGATGCTAAATATATGTGCCAAAGTGTAGTAGCAAGCTGTTCATGTATAGTTTGATTAGAAAAGAGCAGAAAAAAAAAACACTAAAAGGAATTGTCCATCTTTCTGTCTGTCTGTTTCTCTTTCTTAATGGAAATGGAGTTCAATTTTCCAATTTTGATTTCTATTAAACTAAATTAGTACAAAGAAATAGAATGCGCAAATAAATTTGGCCGATTTAGTTCTGAGAAAATTATCATCTCAATGCCTAACGAGAATTAGTTGTAGTTATTTTTTACTCTTCTAAGTTTTTTCAAATGATTGAATCGAGAGAATTAATCTTTCAGGAAAAATTTTGGGAAGTTATTCTTTACAATGTTTCTGTTCACAAAACCATCCTGCAATGTCATTTCGTAAGGGAATACATGTACTTATGGCTTGTTTGCTATTCAACTAAATTTTTCTTCTCTTTTTGATCTATTCCATGTCCCTTGACACCTCTTTCACCATCATTGGAACACATCCACATCACCGGAAATATGCAGCTCATATGGAATTTTTTCCTAAAGGCAAAATCACCAAAAAAACTCTCGCCAAATTTCTCAAAGAAATCCATAAGATTGATCCCAGCTTAACCGCTGAAGATGCTGCTTGCCTTGCAGCCACATACTTATTTGATAATGAACACCATTCACGACTCTTCTATCGAGTGTCCGCTTGTCGATGGCTATCTGGCTCACGAACTCCATTTCCACATCTAACCAAAGAATTGCAGCATGTGTATGATTTGATGAAAGACAATATGAGCCAAAAATCGGGAAAATCACAAACCGATGGAAGTATTGCTCTCAACACAGTTGCCGCCGAAATTGCTCACGAAAAAGACATTGCAGTTGTCCAATTTGCTGCACCAACAGCGGCTGTAATGGAAAATGCTGGCTATGTGGATATAGTTGTGATGCGGTATGGACGAATGGACAATCGAGTACAGTGTTTAGTTGAAACTCTTGATCGAACAGCAATTGCTCGACGTGATTACAAGCCTATCAAAGAAGTGGTTACTTTTGAGCCTGGTGAATCGGAGAAAGTATTGAAGGTGGAAATAATTGATGATGATAATTGGAATCCTGATAATGTTTTTCTAGTTAAACTATCCTTACTGGAGGAGGAATCAGAAAGTGAGGAGAAAAATGTTGCCAAAGGACGTCTTACCGTCATGACAGTGACCATAGTGGATGATGATTTTCCTGGAATTATAGTGTTCGGTCAAAGGTTAATCACTGTTGAAGAAGATGTTGGTAAAGTTATCATACCAGTGCTCAGAGAGCAAGGATCTGATGGACGTGTGGAGGTGAAATGGAAAACTATCGATGGGACCGCCAAAAATGGACGTGACTATAAGGGTGGTGAAGGAGTTATTGTGTTTGAGCATGGTGTTATACGTCGTGAGATTGAAATTTCCATTGAAAACGATTATGAAGAAATTAAGGATGAATATTTTGAAGTTGTTCTATTGGAGGCATCTAATGGCGCTAAAATAGGAAAAAATCATCAAATCATGGTCACGGTCACCAATGATAGTGATTACAATCTGATTATGAATAAATTGTTGAAAAAAATTAAGAAAGAAAGATCTGGCTTTCGACTTCATCGAGACAAATGGATTGAACAATTTAAATCAGCCATGTCACTAACTGAAGAAACGAATGGTGATGATGACGAAAAAGAAGGCAATGGAGGCTTAACTTTCTTGGACTATTTTCTACATGTTTTGGCTTTTGGATGGAAAATTTTATTCGCTTTTGTACCACCTACCAGTATATGGGGTGGCTGGCTGACATTCATCGTTTCACTCATCCTCATCGGTGTGATCACCACAATTGTCGGTGACACTGCGGACTCATTTGGATGTCTGACAGGTATGAAGCCTTCCATCACTGCTATCACTTTTGTGGCTATGGGTACTTCACTTCCGGACACTTTTGCTTCGCGAACTGCGGCCAAATTGGAAAAAACAGCTGACAATGCTATCGGTAATATTACTGGCAGCAATTCGGTGAACGTTTTTCTTGGTTTAGGTCTTCCATGGTTAATGGCTGCCATATATTGGTCATCAAAGGGTGAAAAGTTTATCGTACCTGCCGGTGATTTGGGTTTCAGTGTTGCCCTGTTCACCGGGCTTTCCATATTTGCAATCGCTCTAATATTGTTGCGACGATTTATGCCAATATTTGGACCTGGTGAATTGGGTGGTCCATCCAAATATTCTATTCCTTGCTCAATATTTTTTACCCTCCTCTGGTTCATCTATATTATTGGTTCAATTATCCAATCTCAAGGTGCTTAATGGTGTATACAGGCTGAAAGAGCGATTTTTGATCATTGACTCAAACTTTTAGAGGGTTATTTTTGTACTTTATTCATTTTGTCTTTCTCATTTTCATTTTTTTCATCAATTCAAACCCCGGTTTTCCGAGAAAAGAGATTTATCCAGCCTGATGGTAGGCTTTCCCTACTCCTTTTATTAGTAATTCATAGTATAATTTGGAATAGATTTTAAAGTGATCATTGGGCTGGGCACTCTGGAAGCTCAACTCGAGTGAAAACTTATGAATGTTAACCATTGTATTTATGAATTTAAGTAATCTCAAGATTATCTGTGGAAAATTAATCAAAATTTAAATTCATTTTCTATCAGCTTGACCATATCTCAAAGTTCGATGCATTCCTCTGATGTTTATTCCTATCCAACCTATATCTCATTCCTAGAATGAACGAAATTCTCTAAAAAAACGATGGATCGTAATCTCATGCATTCAAAATTGATCAGTTACCGATTATTTTTCTTAAGATTTTTGATTCTTATCTTCTCTCAGAGAAGAAAAAAATATCTCAGCTGATCAATTTTTATTTGCTCGAATTTATCATAATATTTTATTGATTGAAAAATTGACTACTCATCTCTAAAAATTCATTTCCCTAATCAATTGTGTTGTGTAATTGATGTAAACAAAAATCATAACAATAAAATGATCGAGTATTTTTTTTGAAAAATCATCTGGTCATTGTACAGTGTACATGATCAAAATTTTTGCCTAAAACCAATTGATCAAATGAAATTAGGATGATTGTAATCCTATGTTTATCAGGATGATAACAATCAAATTGGTCTTTGAATCCTTTTCCATAAAAATCGTCCATGACGAGAAAGTTTTTGAGTTAATATTAGACTCATAATTCTTATCTCCAGTCCTTTTCGTATCGAGATGAGCCCACACCAGAGAAAATAGGTGAAAATGAAATGGAAGGGACCTACAAGAGACAAAATATGAGCACTTTGAAAAAATTTGTAAAGATTTTTGGTCTTTGGGGCTAGCTTTTTCGAGTTTTTTGTATCTCTCAAGCATGTTAATTTAAAAAATGGATAGAATATTGGTGAAGAAAACTAGGTCTATTGAAAAATTTTGTCAGAGTTTTTTCCAGTATAATGTTATCAATTTTTTTCTCTTCAGTAACGATTAATGATGGAAAAATCAAACAAAATCGGATCGCTTTTCATCATCAAATCAATCCAGAGGCGATTGCTAACATTTTTCCATAATTAATTCGTTGAAATGAAGACCAAGCAAGAAGCTTGCTTCAGGGTGAATTGATATTGTTGTATATAAATAGTGTTTTTCGCAATCTGATGACAATACAATGTAATAGCTCTATTTCATCGAGAGCTATTTCTGTCCAATAAGATCAATTTTCATTGATAGAAAACGTTTAGGCAGATTTACTCGCTCTCTCTCTTTCTATTCCATAAAATAAATCCAAGTACAATAAAAATTAGAATAAGCATAAAAATGGAGCTCTGACATTTTCATCGAGCTATTGAACATAGTCTACCATCTGGTATAATACCATTCATGAAATGAAGCCGAAAAAGCTTCCAAAAACAACCTGATAATCACAATTTGAAATTCAGAAGATTCTTGCGTGAAGACTCTCTCTCTCTCTCTCTCTCTCTTTCATATGGTGTCGATAATAGTTTTTATTCGCTTTTTCAATACACTTCGATTCTTTTCCAAAAATACCTCAGAGAATTGCTTTGTAACTCATCCATATTCGTCTAGCGAGTTAGATGAAATCTTGATATTCTCAAAAAAACTATACTGAAAAATGGCAGCTATCTAAGACCTACGTCAGAATGATGAGAAAAAGAGCCCCTAGACGAACCATCATCATCCTATCACGGTGGATGAATCAGATTTAGTTCAATTCAAACAAAATGACGATCATCATGACAAATAATTTAAATTTCAAATTTTCTATCTCATGATGATGTATGTGCAACTCGAAGACATTATCTATGAACGCCTGATCCACGTCCATTTGAAGAGGCTAGCAGTTTATGTGATTTTGAAGCCCCAGAATTCAAAAAGATATCCAATATAGTGTAGAGAGAGAAAAAGAAGAGGAGGAGGAGGAAGACTGAAGATTGTCAATATTGTAACAACATTACTATCAATATTACATGTATGGGAAGCATTAGAGTCCAATATAATGTGTGCGTAGGTAGGAGCCAATTTATCAGTTTATTGTCGATTGTTAATGATGAGACTAGATGATATGGCTCGCATGGTTTGCCTCTAATAACCAAAATTGCGATGATCAGAACGAGGTAGAGTCATAAGATTCAGCAGAATCAAGGAAATAAACAATGTCGAGATTCTTCGTTCAGAAGAGAGAAAATAATGCTACGTCAGTCTGTTCATACCTATTGATAACGAATCATTTTGAATTCATTTCCTAAGTGAGAAAACATATTTTTGGATCAGATAATCGTCTGTTCACCATAATAAAGCCTTGAAATTACATTTTTGATAGCCCAGACTAATCTCGATGGATTGTCACTAGCGAAGCCATATTGGATGAGTTCTGTAAATGAAGTCATCAATTGAAACTCATGATGCTCTGAAACAGCTCCTGTTTAGAGTGTCTGAAATAAGCCATTCAAGGAAGAAGCTATACCAATGTGTAATGATATGTGTATTCCAGCTGGATGATTCAATCAGATTTAGAAATCATTGATCAACTAAAAGCTATCTAATGAAAGCAAACGTTCAAAAATAGCTTCCAACCCAGATCTCAGTCAATTGAATATTTGAAGCGAAAAATAATTGATTTAGTTTATCTCCCATCAGACAAGCCTAATAAACGAGTGCAAAAAAATCATAGAATAATGAAAATTAAATGAACTCATGTTATCCAGAATTTTTTCCCTGGGAAAGAAAAAGATCAGATATTTAAGAGGTGAGTGAGCTTGATAATTCTGAAAGTTTCAGCAGTCTTTCCATTAATGATAGTTTTTCTCCCAAAACTCAGAAATAAATCTGACTCCATGTGATTGGACTTGGTTGATTGGAACAGAGTGCGTGTTCATGTTTACCTGGACAGTTGATTGAAACTCACTTTTAAAACATGAGAATGGTCAATCTCATATTTTCTTCCAAGAAAAGCAGACCTAAATGAGTCTGCTCCTTGGTTTAGGTTCAAAATGTTAGGTCAGATGAATCAGAATTCAGCACTAGAGGAAATAATTTGGGCTATATGCTATCCCGCAAAGCATTGAGCTATAGATTTTATTCGTAGGTGATCAGCCAGTATACTGAGAAATGAATAAACTCCCATAAGTTTCTCCAATTTATTTTTTACTGGTAAAGTTTGCAAACAGAATTACCAGCATAACTCTCAAAAACATGTAATATCTGATCGATTGCTCAAGCTTGAATAAGACAAGAGGGTTCCGCGGAATATATTGTACTTGACTGATTGGATAGACTCAGATTGTTAAGATAATTTTTCCACTAGGAAGTTTTCTACTAGGAAGATAGGCTTACCCATGAATTGATTGATAGTGAATCAAAGTAGAAAAGTGATGAAAATAACAATTGATTTGGTTTGTCTTGAACTATCAAGTGCTAAAGTAATGACACTATCGACAAAGCTTTCCCATAATACTAAGTGGCAAAGTTCATCAGAACCTCTGATAAATAGAATGTGACTGCCCAAAATGAGGATATCTCTTTTGGTCCTTTGATGGCTAGTGCAATGAGCATAATTCCAGTTGCCCATCGAAGCACTTGATAATTTGATTCAAATGACTTGAGTAAATTGCTAAAGTCAAGAAGATTCTCACTCAATAGCAGAAGATTAGATACGGTTTCACAAGAGATCCTGTCATGGAACCATTTTGGATAAAATTGACCAGAGAATATTTCTCTGGATGGAACACTAGAGAAAAAGTCGGACTTAGACTTGAATATCATGAAGCCCACTGAGAAAGTGCAATCAGTTTGAATCATCTACTATACAATACCAATGAAAAGCTCGACATGATAGTTTTGGTTATTTCAAACAAGTTCAGAATGCTTCTTGTTCCTTTCTACAAAAGGTCTCATTCCTTCTGTGATATGGATTCCTCCAATAAGATGACAAGCAAATGATTGCCCTGGAGGATAGAGAATTCTCATATTTTGATCTCACAGAGGTTAACGGAGAGATACAGTAAGGGAGAATCTTCAATCTTGACAATATGGGGTAAAGAGAAGAAAACAAGAACGAGAACAAGTGGGTGGACTGGTCAAGAGTTGTTACATGGAAAGTTAAGGTGATTTGAGGTAGAATTCTTGGAAAGGACAGAACTTCTCCAGATCAATAAAACATTGAATGCTACTATAGTCTATGCTCTCAACAACATCCATGCTATTCGATGACTTGAATTCCAATGAGCTCGGTGAATCAAAAGTGAAATCATGAACTCTCAAGATGATTATCCATTAAAAAGAAAAATGCACCTTGAATGAGAAGAGAATTTTAAGACTCAAATCAAAATCGATTCCAAGAAAATCGAAATGTTCTGGGTTCATTCATGTCCAACATACAAGATAACCAATTCATCCCAGATATCAAGGAAATACAATAAAATAAGATCCTATGGATACAATAAACATGGTACAATGTAAGTTTTGTCACTGTCCACAATTGAATCAACTATCCAAGAAATTTCACCATTTCAATATAAGGCCATTGACTCTAGTCACTTGGTGAATCCAATGAACAACACTATTCAATCCTTGTATCAAGCGTATTTACTTGACCTTTCTTGAAGATGCATACAAATAAGGAATCAATTGACTTGGTTAGATAGTGACCTTTGACGAAATGAAAAAGAACTTTATAATATATTTAGTAAATTAAGTAAAGGTCCAGACATTTGATTGAACTTTCACCTAAAAACGAATTCGTAGATGAAGAGACACTCAATCAAGTAGACAATGGAAGACAAGCCTCAAAAATATAATGTGTGACGGAAGAGTGTTTCGCTTCGTAATCAAATTGTAGTGATTTACTTTCAACGACTATTCGAAAAGCATTTCATTTAATGTTCGCATGAATTTGAGCAGTAGTATCAGTATTGGGGTCTGGAATATCAGAAGATTTGTGATGGTGGAGGTGAGTGGTTAAATGAGGCATCAAATACACCTCGATTGTAGCAAGCGATAGTAATAACGAGTGAACCAATATTCGGGAACATTTAGAAGGAGAGAGAAAAAGAAAGAGAAAGACAGAGAAAGTTTCATCTACTCACCGAATGAGGAGAAAATGTATTGCAAATTGCTTGAGATGATAATTTGAATGGTGGATGCAAAAAAGCATGCAGAGGAAATTAATATCACAGTAATGATGATGAACAGGGTGATTGTGTGTCGAAGAAGATTGGTTGGACGAGAATGGCCATAAACATTGATGATAACTCCTCCGAATTGTGTCCAAACCATGAAACATTCACGAGCCGCCTAAATCCAAGACTAAAAGAGAGAAGAAAATAGAAAGTGACTTCAATTGATGAACATTAGTTTGAATAGCTTGTTGTTTTGATTTAAGTGAGCATGAAATTTCAAATCTACACTCTGAACACGTGCTTGAGAGAGAAGCAAGATAGAATAGAAATTGTCAGACTAATAAAGTTCACCCAATGATATATTAATTCTATACGAGTTTCACAATGGAAAGATCCATGTAACCTACTGAATTCTCACTGGAGCGAGAAATCATCCAATATTTGATACTTCAATTCGGAAAATGATATGTTTTCGAGTGGTTAATAATTAATAGAACACAATCTGGAACACTGATTCCCCTCTCTTCACCAATATGACCTACCAATTCTGTGATGGAATCATTCATAATTGATCAACTTAGTAGAATTGAATCCAGCAAAACTCTAAAGTGATTATTTTCAATATCCGAAATGAGTAGCTGATAAAATTTCATGCCTCTGATGCCATGCCTTATGCTTCAACACATTCAATCAAAAAATCAATGAGGACCTATCGATAGTAGATTGCCTTTCTTACCTGCAACAGGTCTAGAGTGTTAACGAATCGAAATCTTACCTTCATATTCATGATTATACTTACAGTTAGAATTCGTGGGTTAGAATCTTCAATATGAACTCAATCTGATTTCTTTATCTGACATATCCAACAATTCATGGAATTGTAATGTCTTTTGGGAGAAACTCGTGCAAGAATCGAAACTGATTAGAGCATTCGTATGAGACCTCTGGTATTCCCAGGGACCTGGATAAATGTTCCGAGGATCCATCCGAATCGATTTTGAGAAGCATCAAAAAAGAGGAATGCCATTGGAAAAAAGACCGAATTTCATCACGCTCTAAAGACAGTGGACATGAAAAACGAAACATACATAGTTGATAACATAAAAACATTACTGAATGAAAACATTTGTCATACAATAATAATTCAAGTTTATGAGGCCAAAATCATTTGATCATGAAGATGAATTATGAATTCAAATAGGAATTGAGAACTTCGATCATTGTTGGGCTCGTTGAATTGCAAGCATTCCTCCTCAAATTTCATCAAATCATAGATCATCAACTTGAGTATCAAAATCAAATCATTTATTACAGATTTTGTTCTGATCATCTATATACACGACCATTAGAATTCTTGGATCATGTGTGTATAGGGTTGTATTCTTTTAACCTTTCTTTTTTCCATCGTTTTTGATATAAAAAAGAACATTTTCTTCACATTATTGCTCCTAAATCCTTTCTGGATCCTTTCATATCTAGCTTTTGGAGGTTTTGACTCGCCATTTACCTGCTCAAGAGACCAAATAAACAAACATCCACTCAAGAAAATAAGATGAGCTCAAGTAGGTAGATATTCCATGGATCCACTATATCAAGTATGAATTAACAAGAACTCTGACTTTTCTTTTTACCTACACTTGAGAGGTGATGAAAGATCTTCTACATCTAAAACAATGTGATCTCATTTGCTAATTAAAATGAGACTTTGCATCTTTTTCCACCTGTTCTCGTTTTCATTCATGGTTCACCTCTATACCTATCTTATTTTCAACCAACACAACAAGTGACAATAACTCTTCTTTTTTATGTAACAGTTCACCTTCTCAAATGATTACACGAAAATCTTCTGATGAAAAGCAATTTCCTCTTCCTCTGAGAACTTCTGGAGAAATGAGCAATGAGTGGGATGACAAAAAAAAGAAGAATCCAAATATAAGCTTAAGCAAATGTAGAGAGATAGAGTGGGAATTCAGATGGAACATTCAACAGAATTCAACTTCCTCCAGAAGTGTCTGTTATCGAGATTAGTAAAGTCGATGAGTTTTTGGTGGATACTTTTTTTAACAATCGCTCGAATTGAGAATTGAGAATCATTTGATACACGCTAGTAAGTAAAGAGTTGAAAAGTGAAAAAGGATAAAAAAACTCTCCAATCTAACTCCAATTTTGATACTCTTCCTGTTTTTCTAGAGTTTTTTTGTTTGACTTTTTCTCATAACTCGAAGCGAGAAGAACCCCTCAACATTACCGTTATTCATGGTATTGAATGTTTCCTCGAAATTCTCTCTGATTGCTTTGGTTTTGTGATTCTGCATTCACTTGAATCTAAATTAGAAGAAGTGCTACATTTCCCAATTTTCCGAGTATCTCTCTGACTATATATGTAGATAGCTACACAATTTCAATGCGATCAAAGCAGCTTGTGCTCCTGTAAAGCAAATACAGGTAAGTAGCCGAATAGAAAAAATGCTGTGTATCTTGAGCCGTTGCTTGATCTTCTCTATCGTAAGGAACCGATATTGTCTAGGAAAAAACCTCAAACTATTAAATATTCAGAAAAAAAAAATTTCTACGAAAAATTGAATAACAGATGTGAATTTAGTACTTACTCCAGCCATGAAGTCATAAATTAAGGTTAACACTATTTTTATTGAGTTTTGCTGGTGGTCAAAAGCGTTTAATGAAGATACATGAATAGCCCAGGGCTCAGAGCTACCATGTCATGGTTCCGTAAATAATCATGAATGCAATTCCAATATCTAGAGGAGAATGATAGTATGAATGAAGTAATTGGAAGAATAAACAATCAAAGAGAATCGGTCTTGAGGGAATCTTGTTCAAAGGTTTCCCATCAAAGGTCAGACTTTTTGTATTATGGTAAACTCAAATAGATACCTTTGAAAACGGTTTATATGGGTCACACACTTTCAGAAGCAGTTTCCCTGAATATTGTCCAAGGGACATAAGAAATTGTTGAAATGGAAGTTCAAATACTGATCACCATGGATTGAATGATGAATGTGTTGGAAAAAAATGAATAGGTCATCAGGGAGATATTCAGTCAACATCAAGAGTGAAAAGAACTTCCGAAAAGTAGGCATTTTACCGGGAATACAATTGAGGAAAGAATAGTATATAGAAAGAGAGAACCAAATCATCACCACAGGTAAGCTATAGTAGAGGTTAAGAATCGAACTTTCTAGTATCTGGTGAAGCCATTCCAGTCATATTACTGGAAGATTCATCAGAACACATACAATGTTCAATCTATCTGAAAATCTATCCCATATCAGGGAACAATAGAGAATAATTTCAAAAATTCCTATAAGCTGGTATTCTAGTTGAATATCACTGGAAAAGAAAAATTTTTTTGAAGATAAAAGTTAAAGTTGAACGAACTACTAGTCTTCTTTTCTGTATGTATTCAATCTACTTCGGATGTTATTTCTTTCCATTGTTATCTATTCCATATAAGCCTAGATTTCTGATTCCGTAGGAATGATGTGAGACACATCTTTCAATCAAATAGATGTACCATGATTAGGGAAGAGCAAGAGAAAATGATGATCATGAAAATGCATCAGTGGGCTGTTCAATTTATCCCGAGGAAATCATTCTCTTTCTCTTTCTCTCTCTTTCTCCAGTAACATTTATAAATAAACGATCTATTCGTCCTACTAGGGAAAAATTCTCATACATTCAGTTTACTAGATTCTTATCGACAGTGAAGTGAAATCATCCATAATTGATCCTTAACATGGACAAGTCGTGTCTCCATATGAGTGGCCATCAGCTTTCCAATGTTACAATTGAAAGTACAGAGGCTAATCGAGGCTATATGAACTGAATTCTTCCGATCTTAACGATCAAAAATCACTGTTCAGCCATGATAGCTGAAATATCTCTCTTCAATGTTCTATGTCACTTGATCATTTAGGGTAGAGAGGGAGAGAGAGAGAAATAATACTACCAATGACATTGATTTACCATGATGACAATCATCATTGAGGAGACAATATTGGTCCATAGTTGGTTGGTTAGTTAACAAGTGGAGGCCGAATAATTAAAGGTCAAGAGAATGCCATAATATCAAAATGAATGATACTAATAAAAAATAAGTGTATCACACGACCATGAAATTTTCATCAAAAAGAATTGAAGATCTGGATACAATCGAAATCTTTCAATTCATCTTTCATTTTCCAGCTCATCAGATATCGATAATGTGTCAAAATATTGACAATAATTAGATGAAAAGGTTAAAGTTTCAACATTTTTCGTTTTTCCTTCATTCAATCAGACCAGTTTCATTGAGTCACCAGGGCTAAATAGATTAGGAAGTGTCTTTATTGTTTCCTTGATCATAACCTCTTAACTCATTGATGATCAAATCGAGGAGAACATGATATGTGTCAATGATATTCACCAGTTTTTATGAAAGAGGAAATGAAAAATGCTTACCTCTGACTCTTTATGAGAAAATTTCATGTTTGAATTCGTTGATAATAGAGTTTAAGCCGGAGATTGAAAGTTGATTCAAAGTATGATTCATCAGCACTGAGGAATTTTTGTTGCCGGTAGTTGATCAAATTAATTGGATGACTTCCAAGCTGTTTTCTGTCGTTGATCCAATGATAATGACAGTTTATATGTCTTTAGCTTTCATTACTGCTATAGTATTCACAAAAATGTAGGCCACCAACGTTGAGAATATATCTGAAAATTCTTGTTGAGCTGAAATATTTTATATTTTATAATTGAATGAGAGAGCTGATTTTGGAAAGTTTGAATGAGCCATTACTGTATTATCAAAATTAAATTATCTATAAAAGAAAAAAGATGGCTTTCAAAACAAGCAAACGCTTTGGTTTGAATTGCTTGGTCAATAGCATGATATAATTCATCCAGTAGTGAATGAAGATAAGCCCTTTCATACATGCTAAAGAATAAAATAATCATTTCATAGATACTCATTCCTCAGGATATTTATTTTATTACACGAGCCAATCTATCACTCCCAATTTTCCTCACTTTTTGAAGTGATCCTGCATCTCCCAATCGTATTGGATTGAATGGAAAAATCTAACGTTAAAAAGACACTTACAGACAAACACTCTTTTTTGAGGAATGAATTCTGAGAGTTTCATCCAATGTTTGTGTTGTTTGAGTGCTCTCAGGGAAAAAATGATAGAGATATAAAGTACTCTTCAAGTAATTTCAAGTATTCCCACTGATTTTATACCACTTTCATCCATTTTTCACCCAATTGAAGTTTTTTTATCTCGCCTCTAGTCAATAGATCATGGCAATATTCACCATCATCTAACCTGCATCATGTCTTCATACAAGTGGATACCTCTTGGCAGATTGCTACCTTTCTAGCATCATATTTTACACGAGCTCATTTGATTTTATGGTTAAAGTAAACAACATATTCAGCATATATTCATTTATGATTAACTCAATGCTTAAAGTCAATTATCTTGGAATAATCTGACTCATGGAATACATAAACATTGTTGAATCGATAAATGGTGTTATATGAGGCCATTACAAATGTTTTATTGCCTATTCTTTGTTCATGACGATAAATGAGGGATATTCTCACATATATTGGCCAAATTTGATGGAATTATAGTCTTCAAGCGTTGACAGTAATTTTTGGTAAAACTTATGGAATATTGTGTGTCAGATCAGGAATAAAAGACTTAAAAATCAAAAATTGGGTCGATTCAAAAGGAATGAGATTAAAATGAGAATGTTTAGGATCGATTATCAATGATCTAACCGAATCAGTTCCAATGAATTATGTCTCTACCATGAAGAATGGAACATAAATAGGACACATAAGTGAATATGGCAATCTTTTTTACCGAAAACATTTTTTCACTTCACTCAAGTAAAAGGATGAGATTTGTAATACAATCTTTTCCAGCTATTTTCGTAAAGATTTGGATGATCGAATCTATTGTGTATGGTTATATATATATATATATATATATCTGAATGCGAAGAATACAATATTGGAAATTTTCTCAAAATAAATTCACCGCAGCATGGTAACAGAACTTTTTGCTTCCTTTAGTGAAAAAAAGGAAATTCTCAATTCGAGGACATCTAAATCCCTTTAACCTTAACTTTGCTTCCTTATAAGATTATTCATGGTAAAATGTTCATAATTCATTCCGATATCACAACCATAGTGTATATAAGTGAGAAAAAAAACATGTTCACTTGCCTTAATTGATATTGCAAAAAGAAGCATCCAACAGGTACTGCTGATAATCCCAAGACTATAACTTTTTTCGTCTTTTTTTATCCAACTGGAAGTATTCGAAGATTGGAGCACAGCTTTATTGATAATATCCATCTTTTCATCAAAGTTTCTCTCTTTTTCTCTCTTTCAGTTACTTCTCTTAGAGCAAAAACACTCGAGAGTCCCCAGACGAATGGACAAGTTATTAGTCATTACACATGGAAGTACATTATGACTTCATGATAAGATGAACGATATTCAATAGATGAATACACCAGATGCATTAGTATATACCCACACTTCGATATACTCGGTGAATCTCTCTCCTTCTCTCTCTTTCTCTCTCTCTCTCTCTCTCTCTCTCTCTCTCTCTCTCTCTCTCTCTCTCTCTCTTTCTTTCTTTCTGTCTTTCTTTCTTACTACACTAGGGAAATTGGATAAGAAACTTGCAAACTGAAAACTCACACAAGCGATGTGTTTGCCTATCGTATTATCATTGATCGTGGAAGCTCCAAGGTGATCGATCCATCTAATGCTAATTTTTTAGGGAATACTTTTATGGTTAAAAAATTCTCTATCTCTTCCCTCCAAGCTTCGTTTACCTCATGCTCAATCATAAACCCTGGTAGAAAAGACATGAATTCAAACTCCCTACTGATCATTCTTATCTTATATCGAAATCATCCACGAGAAAGAGAGGGAGAACATTCTGATAAGAATACTTTCCACACTCAAAAATACACCAGAACACGATATGTCACCTTTGATAGAGGTTAAAAGTTCAGAGACGATATTTAGGAGTGATGAGATATGAATTATATTGATACATGCTGTATTTGAAGTGACAAGAGCTGATTTTTGAATAGCTTTTGGTTGAGAAACAGGCATTTTTCTTTTTCAAAACATTCATATTTTGAGAATATTTTTTTCCTTCTTCTTTATATTACACATTTTATCATAATCATTATTCATCAACATTATTTGATGTTTCCCTATACTTTTGTTTGAATGTTCTTGACTTACGAATCTCACATGAACATCCACTGCGTACGCGAACATAATCCAATCGCCATGGTTGACTCTGTAAAATAGTGAAAATTAAGGGTGAAAAGAATTACAACTCAAATTCTTAAATTGAATAAATCTTGTTCAAAGGTATTTTGTGTTAGATGTTCTTGATACTCTATTTTGGGAACCTCTGGCAAAAAGGACACGCTCAGGGTGGAGGGAAAAAGGTAAAATATCCTCTGGGATCTTGGTGGTATTCAATTTTGATACTTCAAAAACAATCAGATGATATCGAGGTGAGATTAACTTTGTTTGGTTCAAATGATCAATACAGAAGATTTTTCTGGGCATAGAAGAATTGTGAGTTGAGGCATGTGTCAACACACAGAATAAATGTGATATATCAAATAATCCAAGCTCAATTCTTCTCTTGGCTATTTTTAAACTGAGTGATGAATCGATGAACTGATTTTTTATACTCAAAAAATCTCAGCTAGTTTCATTTCGTATGATTTTCGAAAAAGAAAAATGTCCAGTATCGAGAGTTTTTTGGACAAGCCATAGGATTCAATTTATAGGTAGGTATATATACATCACTGAAGTTATAAGTAAGTAAAGCCTTTGGAATGAATCTTTCAAGGGAATTCGATCGAAAATTTGATTTTATCATGTTGAATATTTGATTAATGGAAGCTTCGAAAATTCATCACTAGTTCTAAATCAAAGTTTTCGTTTCTAGTATCTATATTCCTCACAACTTATTATTTCCCTCTTCCAGTCATTCCTTCCACTGGATCAATATCAGATGAAAGATCATGACCCTTCAAGCAAGACTCAGTTATAGAATGATCCTCATCAGTGGAAAGTAAACTTCACAGAACAGAGTAAACTTTGATTGTTAACTTTAGTGAGAGGTAAAAAAAGGGTGAAAATAAGATGTTAGGTGAAAATTTTAATGAAAATCCACATACCTTGGGGGCACCATAGTCCTTAACTATGGCATATTGATAACTGTATTTTTGAACACAACGTGAATACGGCCTAAGAGTGGGATGAATCAATTGGCAATATTGATCCCTCTTTTTGCATGATGTTTGAAAGAAACTTTGCCTCGATGTATTTGTATGGTACAATTGAAGTATTCTACCATGTCTTGATACACCTCCTAAAGAAAGATCAATGAAGGATAGAAAGGAAGAGAAAGAGAGAGGAAGAGAGTAAAAATAGTTTAAAAGAAAATTAATCAGTGTTGTGAGCAAAGTATTCCGTTTATGTGGGAATATTCGATTCTGATCATCTAATGGGACTCATTTCACCATGCAATAGGTAACTCTAACGGCTGAAACACTTAGCAATTGGTGATAATCGATAAAGTCGGTGGGATAAATCAATCTAATATCTATGAGAATACTTACCCAGAGGCTGGATAATCTCAGAAACACTAGGACAGCATTCAAGTATATTATGGGTCCTATAAGGCCGACCTGAATCGATTGTGACTACCGGTCGTGAAGATTGCCTTTTTGCTTTCACATTCATGTTGATATTGAATGGACTAGCTTTATATCTGTGAATAAAACATTGATATCAGTATGTGTAATATAGCTTTTCCGGTGAGCAATAGGATCAGAAAGTTCAGATTTTCAACATATTTGGTGACCCATAAAAGCTTGCTTAATCGAGTAAATGCTACTTTGTGGCTTGAACCTTGAATGAGAGCTGGAATCTTGAACAACATTAATAATTCAAAGTGATGCCTAGATCAAAGATGATCTGAGCATCTACTTGAAGGATAGAATATGGATGAAAAAATTTACATAGCATTTTTTCAGCACTTGTTTTACGATGGTTTTGAACCATTTTCATAAGTGAAAATCTTTTCAACACCACGTCCAATGAACTATCTTTCTTGAGCTCATTTTCATGATCAGATGAGGTTGTTTCATGTGATTCCATGGAAAGAGAGAGGAGAAGAATTTGAGATCATTACTTACAATAATGATACTCTGATTTTCTCAGAAAATGTTCAGGGAAACTTTCAAAATGTTTCGAGTTTCTTTTGAATTAGAAAAAGTTCTCTCCTTAACAAGAGGTATCCCTGGTATTCACTTATCCAATGAATTTGTGCTCAATATTCAATGAAAAGAAACATTCCTGAGGCTAAGAATTCTCGCAAACTTGCGATACAAAATTAGCTATATGAAATCTTCACCATGTAAAATTTTGGCAATCCTATAGTGACATCTTGTTTGAAAAGGGTAAATGGTCACTGTTTCTCACGGAATTTTGTCACTAAAATTGCTTCATCACAAAATTAGATTGAAGAAAATATTTGAAGAATTCAACAAGTAAAACAGAGTGAAAAAGGTCTATTAATAACTCATTAATCTCAATAATCTGTGTAGTAGTGAGAAGAGCTTTTGACATTTTCCATAGACCCAGATGATTTTCTTTTTTCGAATTATGATCATCGTGTGAACAGTTAGACGCTATCTCTTGATGGACATCTCTTCTGACCAGAATAAAAAATTCATGAACCCCTGTGGACATGTATACAGCTCTAATGGCAAATTTGTCGGTGAAATAATTAATTGAACATGTAGTCAGTACTATTTTTGACCCCATTGCTTCTTTTCTGGGATCGTTTTGACTATTCCAAAAGCGTGATTCTCATACTTAAAATTCTAATCTCGATTCTTAGTAATTTATATTGAAATGCTCTGTAAGTGGATCATCATAAGATCCATTGGTCATCTATGCCACAATGAATGTGTGATCTAAAATTGTCCATATCTCCTCTTTGGTATACAAAAATACGCTCACAATTACTGTTAACCCCACAAGTTAGAGAGATTTTTGATTCATATATTGTTTCAATCTTTCTAGACTCTTTCTAGATCCAAATTCTCTATGATCAATGTACAGGAAAAGATTCTTTCAGTAGGTGTAACTTTAGGGTATAACAATAGTAAAGGAGGTGTCAATAAATGCAAAGAATATTCTACATTTCTCCTGGAATATCTCAAACTCACTATTCCCCATGGAAATTTGAGTTCGTATGAGTATAGAAGTAAGTGGTGAGTTGGAATGCATTCGAAGAACTCTCATGGATGGATACCATAATGTAGCCATGAGAATTGTATTACGAATGACTTATGATGAGCACATGAAATCATAAATGAATGGTTAGATTGATGGAGAAGAAATTGCTATAAGATGATGGGAAAAGAAGATGATTTTCTTTCCATCATCTAGAAACAAATTTGAATATTTCTCAGTAGAGTTCCGATTTCATTTCCATGATCTATGCTTATGAACCTGCTGCTATTTTTACGCACAATATCTTTATAAAGGTTTGTTTTAAAAGAAGCATACTCTCAATGATCAATCGATTGACAGATCAATCAAACCTTTTTGTCTTATGTAATTTATGATCAAATGACCGACAACATGTCCAAATTCAGATAGTTTGAATGAGTAAAGTTATCAAAATCTTCCAAAAATAGCACTCTGATCGTATTTTAGACCATTTATCATGCAATACCTTAAGATATTTTACATTGTGAGCATAATTCAAGTACTTTTTGCTTATATTTTCTCATCTTAAGGAATCCAGACTAACAGAACCATTTTTTGCCAGAAGACAACAGCTTAAAGTTATGAATTCAGTGATCTTGCTAGGAAAAATTGAATCTGATATCCACACCTGCGGTGAGATGATGAACAAAATCAATCATAGAATATATTCACTTAATCAGACCTAATGTGTTTCCTTGAAACACAGTTTAGTTGATGGTGAATTTTTATCAAAATAGGTCATTTTTTCGCTGAAAAATTTGACTTTTTGGTAGTCTAATAAACTCATATCTAGCAGTCATGAAAATTTTGCCCTGTTCAGCTCACAAAGTGAATATAACATCTGAATGAGAAAGAAGTTCCTTAAGATACATTCACCGGAAATTAAGGTTCCGGAAAGTTTCAACCGAAAGGATGAATGTCCATAATCTTGCTCATAAACTCCTATGAGTATGAGGCATCAGTATTTTTCAACATATAAAATTTCAAATTTTACATCATATTTGTAAGCGTAGGTTGACAGAGAGAGAGAGAGAGAGAGAGAGAGAGAGAGAGAGAGAGAGAGAAATTTTTCTCCTGAACTCTCAAGAATTCTGTGTTTATTCTGACCTACTGACCAGATACCTTTGCTTAACTTTTTCCTATCATCCACATTAAATTCTCATTCGATTCCACTCTTTTCTCTACTCAGCCACCTGAGGAGAATGTTTTCTCTTTTCTGAGTCAATCTACGTGAACCTTTTGTTTACGATCGAGAATTCCTTTATTCATTGCATTATTTTCCTTCAGTTCACTAAGAAAAAGAGTTCAAGAATTCACTCTTAATTTAATTCAGTTCAGATATGAGTTTTCCTCTCTGTTGTAATACACATACATGTAGGGTTCTTGATTGACCGGAAGCTGTTCATGTTCAATGATTCTAATGCTCAGAGAGAGAAGTTGAATACAAGACGATAGGGAATTTTTTGACATTCTATTGCTTGGATTGCTTACTGAATGTCATCAAAAAATGAAGGTTCACAATCAAAATCTTTTAGGAGCATTGAACTGAAAAAATACAAAGAACTTAGCAACCACAAAACCTCAGGAAAAGGTAGCTCTTATTGACATGAATTATGGAATACCAACTGTGTTTGAGTGAAAATTTTTATTTCTTCTAGTTATCAGCTTTGATGCTCCTTTTTTCGCTGTTTTGCTGATAAGTTTTTAGTCGTCAAACATCCCAAAAGTATTGAGAAAGAGTGGAATAGAATGCAACAAAGTTTACAGAACCTATGGTATTGGGAAAAGGAATACCTCAACCTTCTTGTATGAACGCCGAGTCGTGGGTGTATCGTGACATTTTATAGCTTCACATTGGAAATCCAAGTGAAACTATCTGAGCATCTAACTTTTATTCTATTCTTCGGAATTTTCATGATTTTCACAATGAAAAAAATAGGTATATCTTGAAATTTTTAACAAAATTTTACTCACATTCGTTGATTGTTTCCATCTGTTGAGTATAGCTCATCTTCACCATCTGAGAGCTGATGGCGAGCGAGTCTTTGTGAATTTAACATTTGGACAGCTAATTTACAAAGGCCAATCTGGTCTGGTGTATCCAGAATAATTTGTGGAATCTCCAGTTTGGTCAATATTAAATCTTTTTCAAGTGGTTCTTCGGGTGATGATTTGTCGGCTCGGAAGAGTAGAAATTCATCTTTAAGGTTGAAATGGAAGAAAGAATACAGGAAAAGAAATTCATTAGATTATACTTATTCCCTGATAGAAAAAGCTCTTGATATCACTACAGTAGATGTAGATTATGATGGATGAGAATTTTTCTCCTACAAATTCGAAGCATTTTGAATAACCTTTACAATTGTGAAGTATTTAAATGCTCTCTCTTTGCATGCACAGTCGAAGAAGAATTTTAGAAGCTGAAAAGTTTCAGCTCTAGGGAATCCACTGGCAACAATTCGTGAAATTTTGAGTTTTTATATTTTTGTTATTCTACTTTCAAGCTGTCAGTTTGAAAACAAAGGACTTGAAAATAAGTTGGAATACACATGAAAAATGTTCTAAAGTTAAAAGAGTAGGTTTTCGACTTTTTTTGCCTCGTCAATCAACTTACTATTTTTTGGGCTCTCGGGACCAATGCTAGGTTTATTAGCTGCTATTCCTGATGGTTCTGAAATTTTCCATGAACAATCTCGTCTCTGACCATCACTAAAGTCACAATCCAATCGAGCACAACTTGTTGCGTTGAATATAACAGAAACAATCACAAATAAGAGAATCAACGAAACACAGATCACTTGACCCATGTCGATGAACGTGTTCACTGTACGTGATTCGGTAGAATTCACTTTAAGATCGGTAGATCAAATAGACGATGAAAAGATCTGGGATCCGAGAAAACTCTTTCTCTTTCTCAATTATTGTGGAAAAATTCAACAATTCTCATCAGTCCGATGATTAAATTAAAATGGGGCAAGATATAGTAGGAGTAGAAGTAGTATAGTTTTATATCCAATGGAATGTTGAAGAGGTGCTTCGAAAAAGGTTTGAATATCCATTCTTGATCAGTGAAAGTGCACAAAAAAACATTCAATCATCCAATTCGATTCTATACCCATGAGATCTAAGAGTAATCCAACAACTCATGGGTTTGAAGCACTAATTAATCAAATCAACTATTATCAAGCGAAACAGATCGTGTTAAAGAAAGAAAAAGAGAGGGAGAGAAAGAAAAAAAGGAATTTATCAGAATTTCAATAGTTTCCGTTTGAAGCGATGAAGAAGAGAAAAAAACTTGACCAGATTAACCATGAAGGCATAAATCTTATGCTTGATTCTTTTCACCTTCTCAGAAAACTAAGTGGCAATATGATTATGATTGTAGGTGAGAATTTGGTGAGCATGGAGAATTCTTCTAGTGCGAGTATACTATATATCGAGAGGAAGTGTGCGTAGAAGAATATCGTTCGGAATTCAGTGAGAAAGAAGGTGAGATGAGAGAGAATTCCTTCGTTTTCTCTGACATTTATCGACTAGATTCTTTCTACCTGGTGTCACCTGCTGGAAATGTTCCCTGATATAAGCTCAGAATTTCCAATCAAGATACCTTTTTTTTCAGGTGAATTCATCATCAAGTATATGGAAAAGAAATATTCCTAGAGAGTTTGGAGTGGATATTAGGGAAAAGCTGCATCAATTTTAAAAAGCTTTATTCAACTTGTGTCAAGACCTGATTTATCAAGAAAATTCTCACAATTCGTGAATCTATTATATAACCAGAGAGAGTGGGAATATCCACACTCATTCCTTGGGAAAAGAGTGATACATGCTGATAGAGAATGGAGAAAATATTAGTGAATGTACAGATTTTAACATGACTTCATTATTAAATACAAAATATTCGTATTCTTGGATATGCTTTCATCAGAAAGATTTTATTACAGCGCAAATAGAGTATATATATATATGTAGATGACAAGGATACAAAATTGAGACGATTTTCGATGTTGAGATTTAAGAATATGTGTATACAATGATTCCACAATTCATTCATTGTCCAGTGTCCCCTTTGTTTATCATTGCTTCAATGTAATCTACTTTTCGTTCCAATATTGTTAGCCTTTCGTTGAGCTTGTTAAGTTTGCCTCGAGATGAAGCATCAAATGAGTTGAGAAAATCGGCAATCTTATTGATTGAGCCACAAATTAGCCAAATATATTCACGATTAGCCCAATCCTTTTGAATTTGTTTCTGGATATCTTCACGCTCAACATAAGACATGGTGGCTGGTGATGATGATGCAATGTCTCAAACTGAGAGGAAAATAATCAAATAATAAGATTAATCAATGAATAAAAGAAGCCTTCTCAATCAATTGAGAGAGAAAAAGAGACAAGAAAAAGGCAAAAAACAAAAATACTTACTTCACAATTGATTTTCCGAGCGTTTTCCCAATCAACGAGTGATTACTGTGTGTATCCTGTTAATTGATTGATCTTCACCTGTACACTAGATTGTAATCAAACTGTATATCACACAATGACAATTGACCAATACATCAGAAAATCAAAACAATCCAACAAACACAGGCAAAGTTGATCACTTTTTTTTTTATTGATCAACTTGAGTAATGTTTGTTGAACATTCAATATCATGTGTAAGTGAGCGCTCATTTTGAAAGCTGTACCGTTAATTCCGGTAAGTTTTTTCAGATACATATAATTATGCAAGAATTCAACCAGAAATATGATTCGCCAATAATAATGATCATGATGGCCGTGAATTGCTGGTGGACAGTTTCCATCCGGAAAGACAGTGGATAATATCCACTGTATATGAATTGATTTGTAGAGCTTGGGAGATGGTTTTTTTTGATAAGTTTTTATTTCATTTTTCTTTTTTCAGGCAACCATTAAAAATGATCCAGAGGGAAGAGAGTTGATTTGTTCTCTTTCACCATGAATCAGATAGATAAAGATTTATGCGGATGAATACAAAATATAAATTAAATATTAATTACAAATTGTTAATCATTTCAATTGGGTTGAATAGTTGAATGGTGTGTAGGAAGATAGTAGTAGCAATTTCACAATTCATCGTGAGCAAATTCATCTTTATCGTCAGGTTTTACGAAAATTCCATCAGCAGCTTGCCAATAGCATGATGCATCTGGATATGATATGGCTACCACTTCAGCTTGACCATGAATTGGTCGTCCGTATGTTCGACCGGACACACTTAACCATGATTCAGTGTCCAGATGCTTAAAGCGGACAACTTTACTTCTTTCCCATACATCCTCGGAACACACCACTGTCCAATTATCACCGGTATCACCTTCACCATTATCACCAAATGCACTTATTTCTTGATTACCACTGAGTGGTGATTTAAAAAGATGACTGTGAAGATTTTTGTGCGATTGTATATGTTCCAAACGAATTTTTGAGCCACACTTAACTGGTTCACCTCTTTTACAATGCTCATTAGTCAATCCTTTTACGGCCCAATAGCTATTGGCATCATCTGATTCAGTGTTTCCTGTTACCGATTGTTGACCACTACCAGAGCCATACTTAATATCATGCGAATGTAGTCGTACTTGAAAATTTCTATTAATCAATTTCAAAACGGAACCACACGTGACGTAAGGATATTTCATGTTAGCATCTAGAATACCGAATAATGATGACAATAATAATAACGCTAATCCTAGTGATGTTGTAGGATTTAAATTTTTCCCCAAAATATCCATACTTTAAGCCTGTGGACAGAAAGGAAGAAGAACAGAGATTGAAGATAAACATTCTCAAATTCAATTGTTATGGACACTCAATCTTGCATTCTGATTAGACCCTCTAATCATTGTACCAGTAAGTATCCAGAAAACTATTCACCGACAATCAATCACTTACCCTAAATGATGAAAAGATTATTGGAAGAATTAGAAGTGTCCGTCAATCAAAGTTGATTATCACTGAAGAATCCTTTTCTTCTCTCAATTGACTATCTTGATTTCCAAACAATGTTGATTAGAATGATTCCACGTTTGAATGATACAAATTTCTTGACCACCAATCACTTCTAGTTGAGTCAGTTAATCTTGTCCAATTGAAAAAATTAAACATCATTAAAATTATCCACCTTAATCATCATCCGTTTACAATCATTATCATGATGATGTTCATTACCATCATCAACATGCCGCATACTGATACAGTATTACTGAGAACTGCGATTGCGGCTTAAAGAGGTGGATCTGTCATATTATTGACGTGGAGAACCGCGAATGGCTCTCTCTCGGCTTACTGTTCTGAGGAATACTATTCTGATCCAGAATCTGACAATTGTGAGCATAGTTCATTAACATTATCGATGATACAGTGGAATCTAATGTAGTTCAATTGATGAATGATCAATGGGATAGGACTCTTTTTTGAAGAGTGAGAACTTTATTTTGGACAAAAATTGAATCCAAAAAAATTAGTTAATTTGGTACGAAATGTGAATAAGGTAAAATAAAATATGACGATTTATTGCAAAAATAGAATAGAATCACATAAGATTGTGGTCACCCGGATGGACGCTCAATTTGACTATCATATCGTTGAGTAATACGAAGTTTCTCAGATTTTCTATGTTTCTCTTGTATCTTTAGAAAATGCTGCAAAAGTTGATCAAAATCCATATCTGGTTGAGTGGGACTGTCAGTAATTTCTCTAAATGAGGGACAAAAATTGATTAGTGAAATGAAAAATGAGGGGTCCATAGAGTTACGATACTTTTGAGCTTACCTTCTGTCATTTTCAAATATTCTAAGATTCGGAACACATTGTAATCGTTTTCGAAGACTATGAAAGGCTTCCGATTGTGGCAATAGCATCAAAAAGCCATATAAACACTTGACTAAATCTGCATTTCTTGTGGTATCCAATAAATCTAATCTAAGATCTGAAAAAGAGAGAAAACAAAGTCAATCATAAAATGGATACAAAATCAGCAAAATAATGAAAAAAAGTTCTCTCCACTTACATGCAAATATGGGTGATTCAACGAGCTGTACAAGTTGATCAATTTCGATTAAAAATTGAACTGTAACTTCCAGATCTCCCATCAAAACTACCAGTCTACTGGCATGTTTATAATTTTTGGTTAAAAGACACAGAGATACAGTTGCAACTGGACTGTGGCACCATGTACGATATAAACAACAGAATAGTGAACAACTTTCGTCTGTTCGTAAATCTCTTAGCAAAGATCGTAGCTCATGAAGTTCAGTTGATGTGAGTAGGATGAGGTTTAATGTTTGAACCATTTTTTGGGCAAAAAAAATATCTTCATGATTTCTTAAGATCTCTGATAATGATCGAAATACATCTTCCGAATTCATTCTGATACACAAATTTGTGATTATAAATGAGCCTCTACGCTCTAGGAAAGCTAAGTCTTGAGTGAAAAGTTGAATGATCAAATGGATTGATTGTCGAAAAAATTTTTCCGAAATTGTATTCTCACCGAGAAGCGATGAATTTCTTGAAAGTTGTGAATTTGTTCTACTTCCTTGTGGATCTGATGTGTTGGCAAAAATTAGTGCTAAAACTTCATAAACATTGAGTACAACTTTATCACAAGAATCTTTCAGACAATCAACTAGAACTGGTAGAATATCTTCCTCAACTCTGGGGATAACTTTATCTGGTACTTTGGAGAGAAGATGTTGAAACCAACTGAGAACAGCTAATTTGACACTAGTTGTTGATGTTTTGTTGAGTTCATTCTTCAGAACTTCAATAATTGAGGTAAAATCAAACACTTGCGGCTGTCTTGAGCTTCCAGTTGGCCTATGATCAGTTTCAGCTCCAATAATATCTAATAAATCTTGATCATCCATGGTCAATAGTTGCATCAAACTATAGTTCAGAGTTCTTGCAACTTCTCGAATGTTGATTAACAGTGCCGGTGAGCTCGGTTTATCAGATACACCTTCATCACCACTTGCTGGGGAAGAATCCGCTAAACGAGGAAGAATCGCAGATAGTAGAGCAGCTGAATGTAACAGTAAACTTCCACTACCTGCCAGATTGACAAATTCTTTGAGCCATGATAATGCTGTATACTGGACAGCTTCTTCCGATGCATGAGTACGAACAAGAAGAATATTGACTAGAGCTGAAAAGTCAATTCGACTAGTATCACGAATTTCATTCAAAAAATCTTGCAATACATTTGAGCACATTGTTCTTATCTCTGGATTTGAGTCCTCAAGAATTCGAAGAAGTCCATCCAAAAGTTCAGGTAAATATTTGACCACATTGAAATGAGGCACATCTTGAAGAAATTGTACCCATGATACGATGAATTGGCGCGCAAACGGATCAAGGGTATACATTCGTTCACGAAGTAATGGAATGAAAGATTCAAGTTTAAATGATTCACTTTCACTGACAATATCTTTGACTAATCTATCCAATGTTTCAGCACCTTTTCTCACAGTTGGCTCAGGATCAGCGGTTATCTGGGATAGAGCGTCAAATAATTCACAAAATAGTACCAAACATTCTTCTCTCAATATTTTCACCACATTATAACATGCCTCAGAACCATAGTATCGAACTCTTGAATCATGATCACACAATGTACGTAAAATGGGTTCCATCAGATCGTGGACATAATTTTTTGACTCTCCACCAAGACCGATTGCCATTGCAGCGAGTCCAATAAGACCTCCTTTACGATAATTAGGATTGGTTGATGAAGCCAAATCTTTCAACACTCTGAACATTCGTTCAATAAGCATTTTTTCACCACGACTGGCAAAATCTCGACACATTCTGGAATCAATAAATCAAATCAGTTAATTAATGTACTCCTCACATGACAATTTTCATACTTACTTTTCAACTTCAAGAGCTCCCTGTTTTCGCCGATCATTCAATTTATCCGTCAAAGCTCTGATACAATTGCTGTTCAGAGGAGAAAAACCTTTATCTGCCATTGTATCAAAGAATTTCATTGGAAAATTAAATAATAATAATCACAAACACAACCGGTGAAGAAAAAAGTATCAATCAATATGGTCAACACACAAACAAACACACTACAGCTTCACGATTAAATTAGACACAACTTAGTCACCGAGCGTCGTAATGATCATAGAAAAATTTTCCCGACAAAATATCACTTGAAAAATCAAGACACTCATCAATTAATTATAGACATCATTACAAGCAATAAATCAATTGATAAAGGAAGACAAAATTGTTGCCACTGTTATGTTTACAAATCAAAAGCAGCATGCATAAGATGAGAGACATGGGCGTAAGCTTATGTGTGTGTATGATGAATGTTATTGTGTAGATGAAGAAGGTTCAAGTTGATGAGCAATCAAAATTAATCTTGATGATGGGTAATCATTATCAAGTGTTCATTATCAATTGATAGGTGAATCACATGTGAGATTAAAGTGGTAGTGGTTGTTGTTGTTGTTGTTAATTTGTTACCGATTTACACTTTACACGAGTGACAAGTTTTTTTTCACCCAAAAGACAAGTTTATTCACCTCGTTCTTACCTGTTTGTTTACACTTGTGAAGTGTCGGTTTTGAATGTGTGTCCATGTGCGTGTGTTGATTGATTAATTCAATTTATTTTGATTCATCATGTCAGTGACCCTGCATACTGATTTGGGTGACATAAAGATGGAACTTTTTTGTGAAAAATGTCCCAAAACGTGTGAGGTAATTATTGTTGAGAAAGTTTTATAGTATGATCATGATGTTGTTGATGATGATGTATTGATAATTTTGCGTTTGAATTACAGAATTTTCTTGCTCTTTGTGCCACTGATTACTATAATAATTGTATTTTTCATCGAAATATTAAAGGTTTCATGGTTCAAACAGGTAATTTTATTGCCTTACTATTCACAATAGTATCTAATAGCTCAATCAAGTGTTGTTCCGAAACACTATTGTTCCATTATCATAAAGTGTGCTCAATTTTGATCATTTTTATTCATCTTTCCCTTTGATTTGATTAGATTTGTGAATAAAATTATCTTTTATACAGGTGACCCTACCAATACGGGTAAAAATGGTCAAAGTATTTGGGGACAAAAGTTTGATGATGAATTTCATGATTCATTGTCTCACAATAGCAAAGGCATTGTATCGATGGCCAACAGTGGTCCTAATTCCAATGGATCTCAATTTTTCATAATTTACGATAAACAACCTCATTTAGACATGAAGTACACAATTTTTGCAAAGTAAGTCATCATCATTTTGCACATTATCTGGTGTAAAATAATTGAAATGTTTCTCTTTTGAATTTCAGAGTCATCGATGGCTTTGATACTTTGGAATCTCTTGAAAAAGTTCCCGTAAATGCCAAATACAAACCAAATGTTGATATTAAAATTAAAAGTGTTACCATTCATGCCAATCCACTAGCTAAATGACCTCACTAGTATCATAATGAGATTTGTGTATATTTTTTTTAATGTATATAATCTTTCTCAAGTTTCTCATAAACTCTCTCATTTTCATTCGGCAAAGAATAACAATAATGTAAATGAGATTATCTGCAACTGATAAAGAGCTGGCGGAACCCGCTACACGTCTAATGTATGTTCCCTTGATTGTTATTTTATGGGAAGACACCCAAAAAAATATGACCTTACATGTGTTGTCACCTCTAAGCAAGCCATTACTGACCATACACATGAAGATGAACTTTTTGTGAATCGAAAGAAGATTATCTTCTCTCAATACCCATTCGACCAAAAGGTAGAGAGAATATATCTAAGGTTAATTATGTATGATGAACGATACTGACCAATTATGAGTATGATCCAAGTCAACAGCGAAGTGGTGGGTGCAAATGATGATCAACTAATTTCTTCTCTCTTCCTCTTACTACTGTACAATTTTAAAGGAGTAAGAAAAGCAGATGATAATAAAGTAGTTTCATTTTCACAATTTCACACACTCGCACACAATATACGTATATGATCGTTTGCTGGTAGATTTTCGTTTCATGCTCACTGAATCTTGCATCATACTTTGGTCCGAAAGTGATCACGATATGGTGAAAAATATATAATTCATTAATAACACTTTTCATGATATTTGAGTGGAAAACGAGTGGCTAATTGATGATGATTTTGAAGAAAATTATCTATCATAGAATTTTTCTAAAAGAAATTGAAACCTATCTCCAAGTATTTGCTCTCAAGTAAGCAAATCATTCTTTCTTCCTACCTCATGAAAAATCATGATCAAAATTTCAGAAAAAGTTTCAAGTGTCCTTCATACACTACCAGCATCCAGATGCGATTGTTAAAAATGAACTTTCCCAGTCTATCCACAGATATCGTGATTTCCAAATGATAATAGAAAAGTAAATCCAAAACCAGCTGACAATCACTTGTACATTGTTTTTGTGTCTCTGTGAATGTTACTCATAATCCGTTAAAATCAGTCACAATCGATTATCCAACGTTCATCAACCGTTCACCATCAATAATTTCCGACCAATATCCTAGTGCTTTAGAATAAATTCGAAACAAAATTTTCATCATCATCATCATCAATATTACAAATTCATCTTCCTAATTGTTTCTCCTTCAACTACTACTACTACCACTGGCCACAGTACATCGATAATGAGCCCCAAAAATTTCAAACAGTAAACCACCTCACCAAGTGGGCCTAATTTTGCTTTCACTCCCAAAAAAAAATTTTTTTAAGGGTGAGTAAAGTAAAGTGTGTAAAAAGAAAGAAGAGCAAATCAAGTGAGAAAGAAAACTTATTCACTGAATGAACAGAGCATACACACACACAGTATACATGTACATGTTTACGAAACAGTGTTTCGGAAAACGTATACATACACACACAGTATTTTGATGTTGTTGATGATGTTCACCAATTGATTATTATTATTAATTTTTAATGTACCGTTTTCTTGTCTAATGCTGATTAATTTTAATCCAATTGATTAGTATTTTACATTGTGTGTATGTCTGTGACTCTCTCTGATCATCATCAACATTAACAAGTGATAGTTTTTTTTCTCTCTCTCTTATTTTTCAGTGTGTGTATGTTTGTATGGAATCACAATAGTGAAGAGAGAGAGAACCAAGTTGACACTTCATTTTTTTTAACTACCTCATATTAATGAATTGTTGTCAAAGCTATTATTTGATTAGTATTTAATGTGGTTAATGTGACCCATCAGTAGTAACAATTATCATCTTATAAACAATAAGAGCGAAAAGAAAAAATAAAGGTGCTTCAAATATAATGGTAAGTTATGTGTGTCAATAATATGTGAATATTGTGTGTGTGTGTGTTTATGTATCACATTGATTGGATAGGACAGTGTTCATTTATTAAGGCAAGGATTTGAAATTGATAACTGTAAATTCAGATGAAGTAACATTGGAGAATCTCCCGTATATGTGATGATGATCATTCATATGATCATCCGTCAATCAATTGTTAAAAGTCTGGATCATTCTCAATTCCATGATCCATCCATTTTTTTCTCTCCTCCTTTCCGTTTCTTTCTTTCTTTCTCTTTCTCTCTCTCTTTTCTCTGATGATTTTTCTTATTGTTACTCTCCTCTTTCTCTCTCTTTCTCTTCTCTTGCCTTTTTTTACCATTCTTATTCACTGTTTTTATTCTTTTCCTGTCTAGCCCAATGAAGTGTTGAAAAGTAATTCCATCATCACAACCCGGTGTAAAAGATCTTCCTGCTAAAGCAAAAAGAGCGGAGGAGAAGAGAGGAGGATCATCCGAAAAGTGAGAGAGAGAGAACAGAGCATCACTTGAAATTTGACAGTAAAGTGAATGATTCGATAGTTCGTCATTTCCCGGTATCTTACCATCATTAAACGAATAAACATAGATTAAGTATTGAGTATATACCATCATCATTTTTTTTTGTGTGCGTACGTAGAGAAAAAAGAAAAATGCCTTCAATATTACCAGAAGAAAGTCATATTCACTCTGTGTGCTTCACAAGAAACCGATTGACAACAATCAACACTACATTGCTCAGAGTCCATGGTTCTACAGTTTTGATTCTGGTCTAAAGATTATTATTCATCATCTTTTCTCGATCATCAGTGTGAAAATACTCTCTCTCTCTCCCCTCTATATCCACAGTTCATCGCACTACATTTGTGTCTTGTGTAATTTATTCATCTATGCTCTCTCATCTCATCATTATCGTTATTATTATTGAATTGGCACCTACAAAAATCATCTAATCCGCTTTCACCATGCCTGGCCTGACTATTGGCGAATTTTTGGACGATGCTAAGGAGGACATTTGCTCTCCAACCACATCAGTCTTTGTGGAAAGAGCTACTCTCTATCGTCAAACTGTAGCCTCATTAGAAGAGGTATGTTAAATGATTTCTCTTCCTCATTGAATTTAATTCAAATCAATTATTATCATTTTCCTAGGGCTTGGATTCGGATCGAGATAGCTTGGTCAAAATGAAGAAAGCTCTTAAGACCATATATGGTGGAGGAAGCGGTAAGAGCTGATCGTTTATTGAGATTTATTGCCCAGATCTAGGCCCGTAAATGATCCGATCTGTGTTTCATTCCTTTCCATCAACCACTTTTGAATGGTTCATCGACCATTACACTCAATCTGATTTTTTTTCAATTTCAAATCTAATTCTTAAACCATATCTTCCGAAACAGTGCGTGTTGAGAATGAACTCTACCTCTCAAAAGCTTTGGAACGTCTTGGTTCTAATGCTTTGAATAAGGATAATGAAACAGACATTGGTGCAGCTTTTATCAAATTTTCTGTTGTAACTAAGCAGCTTTCGGAATTAATGAAGACTCTTGTAAGTATAGACTCTAAGTTGATATCCACCAGTGGAAATTATGTACTAAGAATACCAATCAGTATTGGCAACTTTCATTATCGTCAATTTGATTTCGATTTTCCTCCACTTTTCTATCTATCTTTTTAGACTCAAAACGTTCATAATATCATCATGTTTCCTGTGGATAATATACTGAAAGGTGATCTCAAGATCAAAGGTGATCTCAAGAAGCCATTCGAAAAAGCGTGGCGAGACTATGAATCAAAAATGAATAAGATTGAGAAAGAAAAAAAGCAGCAAGCAAAAGATTCCAGTTCTGTAAAAAATGAAATATCTCTATCAGAGATTGCCGAAGAGACGGATAAGGAACGTAAACTTCTCCAACTCCAAATGTGTGAATATTTAATCAAAGTTAATGAAATTAAGACAAAAAAAGGTGTGGAACTTCTCTCCCACTTAGTAGACTATCATCATGCTCAAACAAGCTACTTTCAAGATGGACTTAAGATTATCGAAGAATATAATAATTATATTAGTGAACTATCAAACAAAATTCAATCAATCAAGCAAAAGCAAGATGGAGAACGTCGCAGCCTTCTAGAACTTCGAGCAATGCTACGTTCATGCTCTCCAAGCGCTGAGACATGCAAAGATGGTAATGCTTTGAATCATTCTGTGCACCCTTTGCCTGGAGGATCAACTGTTGATCGTCGTGAGAGCAAAATTGGCTACAGTTTACATCAGATTCAGGGTGACAAAAACCTCGGTGAATATAAGATGGGCTACCTTTCCAAAAAGTCAGGAGGAAAAATGAAAGTCAAAGTATGGCAAAAACGCCGATGTGAAGTTCGTGATGGCTTCCTCAACATTTATCACTCATCAGAGTCAAAAAATCCCACCAAACTTAATCTACTTACTTGTCAAGTAAAGCCAGTTCCCGATGAGAAGAGAGGATTTGATATTGTCTCATACAATCGGACTTATCATTTTATGGCAGAAGACGAAAATGAATGTACAATATGGGTTTCTGTGCTCGTCAATAGCAAAGAGGGTGCACTCAAAAGGGAATTCGAGGGTAACTCAGCCAGCCATCCAACCAACAATTCAGCCCTCAGCCGTACAGGTGGGCCTAATCTGAGTCAAAGCCTGATTGAACTGCGACAAAGTGTGATCAATCAGATTCTCAAGCTGCCTGGTAATGATAAATGTGTAGATTGTAACTCAACCAAGGATCCAACTTGGCTATCCACCAATTTTGGAGTTTTGGTCTGCATTGAATGTTCAGGCATACATCGTGAGCTCGGTGTTCATATATCTCGTATACAATCTCTCACACTTGACAACATCGGTACATCTCAGCTACTATTAGCTCGAATGATGTCGAACAATGGCCTCAATGGAGTGATGGAAGCCTCTTTGGATCCAAAGCGCAAATTAAGGCCAAATAGCTCAATGGAAGAGCGATATGACTTTATTCATGCAAAATATGTGGATAGAAAATTTATTCTTCGGTCAGGTGATAGTGACGTTGAAGATCTGCAAAATGATCTCGAGCAAGCTATACTCTCTCGTGATGTTTATCTGATGCTTCAAGTTTTCGCGGAAGGAGGGGATCTGAATTGGATTCTTCCAAGTTTCAAGAATGAAGGCTTCACGAGCCTACATCTGGCCATAAGTCAAGAAGATGGAACATCTCTACACATTGTCGATTTCTTAGTTCAAAACGGTGCTGATCTGAACCTCAAGTCTCATGAGGGCAATTCTCCCCTACATGTGTGCGTTCAACATGAACAAAGTGAATGTATGAAGTTGTTGCTCAGATGTGGGGCAGATCCATGTTCACAAAATCATGAAGGCAAAACACCGTTCCAGCTAGCAAAAGAAAGAGATTTATCTTTTCTGGTGGAGCTGGTAAGTTTATTGATTGTGATACGTTTCATGCAAGGAAAATAGCTTAATATCTTATTCTCACCTATTCCGAACGTTTCACCGATCATTTTCAAGATTTTCTCGCGAAATGTTGCGAATCAAGAGAAGACTCAAGAAATGAAAGTTTTCTACTTTTGCTTCCCAAAAATCGAAACCCTTCTTTCTCATCATTTTATGTTTATGTTTAAACTTTCCTAATGACTTTTCCTTCCTGTTGGGATGTTGCATTATGTCTAATACTCTCTCTCTCTTTTCTTCCTTTCCCAGCTCGAGCACGCTATGAGTAACAAGAAAAGTCTTTTCGAGAATGTTAATATTGATTGGCGATTGGTGTCAAACAATGAAGATGTATCCACAGATTTCAGTGAAGATGATCTAGCTGATGATAGAGTAAGTAGAAATTTTTTCAACATCCCCTGAACAAACTCATTCCCTGGTGAATCCCATTTCTATTTGCTACAGAATGTGACATCCCATGATGCAGCTTCTCCTGGCCTCGATCAGTCCCATGCATGGCCATCTCCTGGTTCCCCTAACAATCAATCTATATCTAGACGCTTTTTGGGTGATAATGCCCCAGATCGCTCATCTTCTTTTCGAAAAAGTTTGAAAAAATTCTCCCTTCCCACCTGGGACCAGTCGTCTGATCCAAAATACTCATCCATGGTAATTACAATTGTCACCTTCCATCTTCATTCCTCACAATATCCATCAGTTGAAACTTTTTTCGCTTCAAAAATTTAACGAATAATTTTATCATTCGTCTATCTGTAGCCGGTTCAAGTTTTTCCACCGTCGTTACCTCCATCCTCTCTGGAACGGTATCCAAAGCAATCGATAGGCATGCATGGAAGTGAATCTCCAACAAATCGTATTGGTGAACCTCTCTCGTCTCCAAATAAGAAACTCAGTAGTCTATTTCATCATTCCGACAGTATTAAGAAGAAAGCACCCTCTGCTCCTGGTAGAAAGATGTCAGCTGATTATGAACAGGCGAGTTTAAAAAACTCTGGATCTTGTGCTAGACTAGCACGAGCTGGTCGATTGTTTTCTCATGCACGTACAACATCTGACACTTCTGCTCTCATGCAAACTGTATCTCAATGGAAAAATGTTTCCACGGAGCTGGAATCATCGTTTCGTAATGAATCTGAAAAAGGCTCTAGTTTGAGGCACAAATCTCTGATGGGCTCATCATCTTCACCCTATTCATCCCAAAGAACAGGAATGCCTCCACCTCCTCTTCCACCACACCAAAAGCCTAAACTAACTCTCATACAAACACCTCCATCACATCAACAATCCAATCCCAAAAGACTTAGCAATGGCAATTCTTTCAACGTTTCTGTTGGAAAATCCATCGATACCAGTCTACACAGTAATCTTCCCGTGCCACCACCTAGAAAAGTGAGTTAAATGTCAACCAATAATCAATGTCAGCCTTTATTGATTGATATTCTTTTTGTTTTCTAGCAGCGAAATGATTTCCCTATGAACATTGGTAGATTGAAAAGATGTCAAGCCATGTATGACTGTGAAGCAGATATGGACGATGAATTGGCTTTCAAAGAAGGAGAAATCATTTTAATTTTAAATGAAAAGACTGATGATGATGATTGGATGGAAGGAATGATTGAAGGTGATCCCGATAGGAGGGGAGTATTCCCTACAAGTTTTGTTAAAATATTGCCGGATTAATTGTTAATAAACGTGTTCGAAATCTCATACAAATTCCATCGAATTTCAACTCAATAAATACCACTTGCAAAGCTAGCAGCTTCCATCTGTATACTGTGTCCACTAAATTTCATTCCATCTTAATCACAGAAATCATCCACATTCGATGTCTAACCACTTCTTGAGTTGAAGCGCGAAATCGAGATCTGCGAAAAGTTTGTCGCTTACCGTGATCGTCAGTTGATGATATTTATGCAGCCTCCATTCTGAGTATCGTTTTGGTGGGAAAAATTAACCATGATCCGATTCATGACTATCGAACTTGAGCCTTTTGGCTAGAACTTAATCGAATCTATAAATTTTCGAAAGTTCTTTTCCAAATGCCATCTACTGGCATGAGCAGTTCACATCAATCACATGAACATCAACAATGTTGAATCAGCATCATCATCATGTATGACATGTGCAACCTCAATTAACAACTTGTTGAAAACTTTTTGATTAACTTGACCTCGAGGTAGAATAAAAACCAGATCATTTTATCAAGTGTGAAGATAGTTTGTTGATTTATACATTAAGTTTAGCATATATTCATACCTGTTGAGCCTCTGTGTTTTGAGTTTATTTTGACTTGGAAGTACCGTTAATCTATCAACACAAAATACTCTGGTTTCGTGAAATTGTTTAGCCAAAATTTTGCCAATATGGACAACGAACATGTCAACACATTTTTTGGACATCCTCTACCATTTGATATATACTCAGCTATATTCGCATCACTTGTACTTGTCGGTGGTCTTATTGGCTATTTCAAGGCTGGATCTATGCCTTCCTTGATCGCTGGCCTAAGTTTTGCCATTATACTTGCTATTGGCACGTATTTCAGCTCTGTGAATGCCCAGAATGTTTACCTCCTGCTTGGTAAGTTGATTGTATTTGTAGTCGAGATTATCAAGTATGATGTAATATGATAATCAGTGATAATCAGTCAACCCATATGCTCTGCGTAGAGTAGAGTCTTAAGATTTTCATTATTTTATCTTGTTGATATTTGAGGAATCATTCACAATCGATGGATCATTATCAGCCACCATATGTTTGATTTTGGTTATTATAAGCTCAAGATGTTCATCATTATCAAGTCATTAGTGGCCATTATTGCCCATACTGATCTGTCCACTCGATTTTGATGACATTTTCAAGCAAGCATGATCCTTCAGATCTGATTTTCATGAGCTATCTAAGGTTTCATTGCCTACGGTTTTGAACTCGGGCTTGAAATGCATAAGATTTTAGTGACCCTTGGACAGACACTTTAATTTAGTTCCTTTGCTTTTCTTTTTTCTTCATAGTCACATCAATTATACTTGGAGGAATGATGGGTCAACGAGCAATATCTTCGGGAAAATTTATGCCTGCTGGTTTGGTTACCCTCTTGTCGGTCATCATGATCTTGCGTTATGTGACAATAATTGTGATGCATTTCTTTTTCAAATAAATAACTTCATACTCACCGATAGAACACTATAAGGAACTTCATATACCTAGGGTGTATATTCATGACTAGAGCTTTTCATTCACAATCAATTTCTAGAGACTACCTTGATGTTCGGGTGTTGGTTTGGCCAATTCGAAGGTGTTGAAAGTACTTCAAAAATTCTCACATTTTCTATCAACATAGCATCAATCTCCTCAAGCCATTATCACCTCTTCAAGTTACTCTGAAACAATTGTAACAAAATTCTCTTCCAGCTAATTCACATATTTTCTATCATCGCAATTAGTACAAAGTTTTCTTATTGATAAAAGTAGTTCAGCTATACAAGGTAACGATTGATTATGTCTTGACTGTATTAACATTAAAATCAAATTCGTTGCTATATATTTCCCATTTTTTCTGCAAAAATTATAATGCAATAAATGAAATATGATATCGTAATGATGAAATCGGTGAGAAGAATGAAAAGAAAATCGATCAAGGAAATAGAGTCTCCTAGCAACTCTTGGGAAATAACTTCTTGCTTTTAAAATTTACAATATTGCTCAAAAAAATAACGGAAGAAAATTGTCTAATTTAGCCCTAAAAATTCTCATCCATGAGAAAAAGAAATTTGCATGGCATTGTCAATTGAAACTCGATGAAAATTTCATAGTTTCAAAGAGAGTTTGTATTGCAAGAATGATTCAGGAAATAAAGGTGAAAGATTCTTTCTCAGTAAGGAATGGAAGAATATACAATCATCATGGTCTTGATAAAAGAATGATACGAGAAATCAAGAGATTAATTTAACATGTAAAAATAATTTCAAAAACATCTAGAATTCTAATCATCTAAGGTATAGCTATTTGATCTTGAAACTTTGCCATAGTACTATGGCACATCCTACGTGGGATGTGCTAAGAGTAACGGCTTGAAATACGAGAGTTTCCGATTTCTCTCGATTTACTCATGAATACTTGATCACGGTTATTAAATACCTAGAGCATGATTGGCTTTTTTGCTAGGAAAATGAATATTCATCAGTCATTATGAGAATTGTAGTCATTTCTTTGACATTGATTTCGGTCATTATTAACATGAACTATGCAGCCTTTGAGATGGAAATAACTCGAGGAAGTGAAATGCTAAATTATCAAAACTTATGTCATGATGAACAGAAGAGATTTGATCACTTTATTCGATATATTTCATATCATGAAATGTGTTTAAGAGTAAGTATGCCTGTAACAATTATTCTGCTTTTATCGATACTGAAATGATAAGTAATTCTCTATGCCTTGATTGAAGAACAAAATTAAACCTGGACCCATGAAAGAAGCGATGACCGCATGCTTTCATTCAGAATTTGAGGGATTACCTGGACAGGAACTGTGAATATTGCCATATAATATGCATCAAAAGATTATGATACACTAATTTATAGACTTCTTTCTTGAAGGAACAAATCATATTGCAAGAAAAACACGGAGATTCTCAACAAATGGGTAATCAATCAATACTTCAATCAATCCATTTGAAGAGAAAATTCTCATGAAATGCTCAAATCTATTTTCAAGCTAAATGAACTCTCGTCTTCATCATGTTCAAAAAATTTTAGTGTCGACCCAGGACTTGATGTAAGATCATAATTGTAATCAGAAAAATATTTGAAGTTAATCAGAACTTTCTTCTAATTTCTAAGGAATGCAAAGAAGACCTGAAACAATGGAGTAAACAGAATCCAGGTCCTTACTCTCCATAATTATGAGGATCATTTCCTAACGATAATACGTTACCAGGATAGTATTATAAATTGTCAAATATCGTTGGGTGAAAATGAGATGATTGGATCAAAATCTGGAAGAGAGCATCCAGTGTGGCTGAATTTTCATTCCTAATTTCAATTAATTTCAATTAATAAGTAAGATGTAGTGAAAAATAGGGACCCAAAATAATATTACACTGAAGAGGAAATTTGGATAATCCTAAAAATAAGATTACAAATTGATTGTAAAATTATAAGCTCCTTTTTCGGCTAACTCTTTTTACAACTGAATTTTATGCAAGTATCAGCCATCCATATTTCAACAATACTTGAGCTGTATTATGAAAAGTATCACTAATTGATTATAAATTTCTCAACGATATCATGATCTTACCAAAAAGGTAATCGACTCATATATTGTATAATAATACAAATTGCAAATTTTTTAAAATTTCGTTGAAGAATTCTTGCTCAATAGTACCTCCATTAAAAATCAATGCAGCCAATTTTAGTGTGTGTTCATTGATCAATTTTCAATTACCAATAAGCAATTAGTGATCAGCTAATCTGATTTGTTTTCTGATCCTCTCCAGATGTCACCATCTTTTTTGAAACTTTGGCACATGAATTGGAAAAAAAATCATGATCATTACCTCACCGATTCGTGATCGATGATGGCTATGAGAAAATGCTTTCTCTCTCTTTGCACTTGCTCTCAACTTGGTATATTTTCTGACGCAGCTTCTTTCAATCGTAATTAATGTCCCAACACGAATCTTTAAATTAGAGAGATTGACTCGATAAAACTTAATCCTGAGCTGTTTTTCTGGTTTATCTTCACTTGACATTGAAGTTTTCTTTCTCTACTTTTTGTGACATACACACAGTCAAATCTTTCGATCAATATTCGTTTCTGTTGAAAATTAATCTGCTAAGCTTCATCATGGAAACAAAAGGCAAAATTGCGATTATTGGAAGGTAAGATTAATGATTCAGTAAACGATTGCAAAGTTTAAGATTGTTCGAATTTCCCCCCCCCCCCATCAAACCATGTAATTTATGTATGTATAATATTTTCTCTTCCAGTGGACTGATTGGACAAAGTTGGGCGATGATATTTGCATCAGCCTCATATCGTGTCCAATTATTCGATGTTGTTCAAGAGAATGTCAAAAAAGCTCTCGAAACTATTGAAGCCAAACTAAATGATTTATCATCCAAAAAACTTCTTCGCGGTGATATTTCAGCTGCCAAACAATTATCTCTCATCACAGGAGCTACCTCACTTTCGGAAGCTGTTGATGGTGCATTTTATGTGCAGGTATGCAATTTTATGGGGTTCATTTTGCTCATTGAAACAGAAAAATGATGAAATAATGATAGTAGAAGAACAAAAAATTGATAAAAAGAAAGATAATTCTATTCCTCCTCCTTCTCTTCATCCATAGGAATGTGTTTTCGAGCGATTAGATTTGAAAGTCAAAGTTTTCGCTGATCTGGATACAGTAGTATCACCAACAACCATATTGGCAAGCTCTACTAGCTGTTTTCCACCGTCAAAATTTTCCTCTGAACTCAAAAATCGTGCCAACGTGCTGGTAGCACATCCAGTTAATCCACCATACTTTGTCCCGTTAATTGAATTGGTTAAAAGTCCATACACTTCGGATGAGGTAACTGCCAAAGCGAAAGCTTTGATGCTAGATGTTGGCCAAAAGCCGGTGGTGTTGAACAAAGAGGTGCAAGGCTTTGCCGTCAATCGAATTCAATATGTGATCCTGATGGAATGTTATCGCTTGATTGCCGATGGTGTAATAAGTGTTGAGGACATTGATGCTGTCATGTCGGAAGGCCTTGGAATGAGGTATGCTTTCATTGGACCTTGGGAAACTGCTCACCTCAATGCCAATGGGATGCAAGATTATTTTGATAAATATGCCGATGGAATATTGCGTGTTCTCAATGATATGGGTCCAAATAGAAAATTTGAGGGAGAAACAGCGAAAAAAATTGCCGATGAGCTTACCACTAAAATTCCTTTGGATAAACTGAGAGATCGAATCACATGGAGAGATGAGAATTTGATTGCACTTTCACAAATAAAGCGTAAAAATTCCAGTCAATAGAACTGAGAAGAATATCAAATTTAATGATATGAATGAATCAAGCCATCAGGTGATTGAGATTTTTTTTCAAAATATGAAAGACCAATACTGGAACACAATCATGAAAATAAGAAATAAATTGTCCCTAGGGAATGAAAATGTATCACAAAAAAATTTACCAGCAAACTTTGGTTGCAATCAAAATGGACATTTCGATCCATGTGAATAATTCATGGATGCATGTTAAACAATAAATAAAATAAAATACACCATATATATACCATTTTTGACAAGCATGATTCCATGTATTAATTCCATTTAACTAGTACATCAGAGCAACACTTACCATCGAAATTTGCTAATCAAACTCATTTTCGCTGTCACCAGGTCAAAAACTAGATCGTCGAGTTGGAGGTGGACGTCGAGGTGTCTGTGTACCAGATTCTCGGGTTGATGGAGATTGTGATGTCTGTGATGTACTCGGTTCTGGTGTTGATGGAGGTTGTGATGCCTGTGATGTACTTGGTCCTGGTGTCGGTGAAGGTTGTGATGTTTGTGATGTACTTGGTGCCGGTGCCGGTGTCGGTGAAGTTGGTGATTCATTTACCAGATCTAACACAAAAGTTGTTAATGAATCAAACGGCGATCTGGATAGCTTTCCTGTATGAACTAATACGGCTAATATCATACAACATATGACCACAATTGCAATATAGTTGACCATTATGGTAATAAAAGTAGCGGTACTCAAAAGATTAGAATTTGATTAGAAAAGGTGGTCATAATTGGTTAACTATGACCAACAATGATCACAATTGACTTCAACTTGAATAGCCTAACAATGATTGAGGAATGCTGACCAGATCAATTTTAACATTCGTAGTTCCATGGATATGGAAATGTTTCCCATGGAATCTTATTTATTATTCGATTGAAAATTGGTCAAATTTTTTGTTCATATATCTTTAGATATATTAATTGATTGATTCAAGACAAAAGTCTTGAGGAAATCACAGTTTATTTTGGCATAACAATTCATGTTTTTTTTCTCAATAAGAAGAAGTGACAATATCTCGTATCCGCCATCCATCTTCCAGAAAGATGATTTCATCGAGATCCCATTCCTCGTTCACAAGTTCATTATAATACTCTTCGAACAAAGTTTCAGTAATATCTGCACATTGTGCACGCATATATTCATCATCATGCGAATTTTCAATAACTTTTTCCATAATTTTTGGAAAAATGGTCATCAATATGGAGTCTCTTGTGGCTACCAGATACATAATGTGAGCGAAAAATATTGCTTTCAATTTCATTCGAGTATCTGTTTTGTCTTTCAAGAATGATATGAGAAGAGGAATGCGACCAGAGGAATCATAAGTTGCAAGAAAGCCCAAAAAATTGATAGATTTCTGATTAATTTGTGATGCCCTATTATCACTTTGGAAATGATCAGATATTGATACACCAAATCTTGTGAAACTGGCCCAACGTTCAGGTATGAAAAACCAAACATTTTCCTTATTATTTGCCATTTGGACCGTGAGTTCATCACCATATACTAGGAATTGGTCAACTGATGCCGCTACACGAGCTTGGTTGAGAACTTCAAACTTGACCGCTCTCACTGCTTTATAATTGCAAAAAACGTGGAAAATAACGAAAAAGATGAAGAAAACCCATGTCAAAGTTGTATTATGAACGATAAGAGGTACAATAGTCAAGCCCATTACCAGAGCCACAAGGTTTACCAGAGTTTCTTGACTATTGTCTTTGGCTGAAACATCGGCCAAATTTTTTCGTCGAGCTTGATGTTGAGTGAATGCAGCTCTTGTTGAGCCGCCAATTGTACCGACAAGTGATTTCAAAAGTCCAGAGGAACATTGGATCAGGATGATGTAGTGTGAAAAAATGGGCGATACCATGTCTATGAAGAAGGCAATATCGTTGATGATGTCGGCGAAAAGTCGCCACTTTTTACAATCAACATCCAAACTGAATCCTTTGAGATAGGAAAACAGTATACGACCAATCATGCCTGTTCCATCTTTGAGCATCCATGTGAGTGTTGCACCGATAATTGAGGCTGAAGCATCTCCAACACCAAGTCCTTTGAGGACACGATGATTGGACAAATTGAAAGCCAAACTGCTACCAAGTGCCTGTAAGCTGTCCCAAATCTGATATTCCAGATAATCTGAGCTTACTGAATCAGGATAACCTCGTGGTAAGAATACTTCTTGAAAAAATTCCCACACAGCAGTTGGAGGCTTTCTTTCAAATTCTTCTTCACATTTTTGCTGCGGTAAACTGACAACTCGGCGTATCTTCTTTTGATCATTATATTCGATCATTTTCCATTCATCTCCATCATCTGTGGGAACAATTGGCTTTTTTCCTCTCTGTGTAACGGTTGATTTCTCTTTACTGGAATCCGTCTATACAATTGAAATGGAGGACTTTGTTAAAATAAGCTAACAATCAGTGACAAGAATTGCATCATCACTCACAGATCTGATTTTGGTCATTCTCTGCTGATTACTGAATCATCAGAAGATGATACTGTTAACTACTAGCAATACTCAATGGTGGAACGATTGCAAGTGTGCGGAAAACTTGAGATGAAGTAAGATGAGATGAAAAGTTGGTGAGAAAAAATTAAGATGATCAAAATCAGAATAGCACTACAACAACACTTTCAAAGTGAATCATCAATCTCAAAAACATGTAAACAAATTTAGTCCATCATTCCCAAAGAGACACAGACATGGACATGGACATCTAGGAAGTAACATACACTCCATAATGGACACGTCAACAGTGTGTTGCATCCGAAGCACTAATCTAAATCAATGCACAGACACACATACAGACACCAATCAAAAAGATGATGTTTGCTGTTGATCACACCAACATCAGCATCAACAATGTGTCTCACAGATATCGTTCTGGTAGTAGTCAACAAAAGAAAATAAAGCAGAACACGTGCGCTTTGTAGAGTTGATCATCAGTTTTTCGCTTTTTTTTATCACTTTGTGGTAACATTAATCTTGCGGAAATGATTGATTTTTGTTTCGAGTAAACAGAGTATAATTAAGCATAGTAGAGGTGTGTTAATTGTTTCGGTGTTTCTTTTTTTCGTCGATTTTTGTGTGGACAAAAGTGTATGGACAACTGTACGAACAATGGTCAAACTTTTTGGTCCAAAATTGAGTGGACTTCAATTGACATTATGTCTAATTAAGCCAGATGTTGCCTGTATTGATTATAAGAGAAAAGTGAGATTCATTGAGTACATCAATTTTTGATATTAATTTATTGTTTTCATTCTGTGTTTTCCCAGTGTATTCAACAGATGATTATCGATAATAATTTTTTCATTATCCGTTCAAAGTGTAAGCATCTTACTATTGAGGATGCTAAAAGATTCTACTCTGAGCATGAAGGTAAGATGAATTGTTTGAAATCATCAGCATAACAATTAATCTTACTTCTTCTCTCATTACTTAGGAAAATTTTTTCACGGTCGTCTGATCTCATTTATTACTAGTGGACCACTGTGGGCACATATTCTCGCCCATCCGGATGCTATCAAAACTTGGAGAAATTTAATGGGACCCACTAAAGTTTTCAAGTTCGTATTATTCACACACTTGTACATTCACCAGTTGATCATCGTAATGTTCACTAATTCCTAATCCCATGTCAATCAGAGCTCTATACGAATCGCCTGATTCTATTCGAGGAAAATTTGGACTATCCGATACACGCAATGCCGTTCATGGTTCTGATTCCGAAGAGACTGCGGCTCGTGAAATAAAATTTTTTTTCCCAGAATTTTCTCAACACCACTGGGAAACTCATGAAGAACCTCTCTTCCAACATCCAGAGCAAATTTATTTCGATCCTGACAAATGTGTTCACACCATATCGAAGCCGCTCAAAAATTCAAGTCCCACCTGAACATCCTCATGAACACTTTCCCTTCATCATCATGATGATAAAATTCATCAGATGGATATAAATTCTTCCATCTCATCCATCCTGCCACCATGTTCACCATCAGTATCATAAGATGGCTGTACTGTACTCTCTCACCGAAGGATGTTGTTGATGAAACTGCTTCGGAAAAGTGGTTCATGTAAGTGAAAAGTGTGGATCGATGCTGATGTGAGCTTCTCTCTTCTGTACATCTTGTGTGTGTATTTCAGTTCTGTTTCACTCTCTCTACTTTCTCTCTACTTTCTCTTACTTTTTCTCGCCTTCTTCTTCTCAGAATTTTGGGAGTAAATTTTGGGTGAACATCAATTTTGATGGTGAAGAAGATGGCTACGGGACAATCAAATGCTGCTATTTTGGAGAACCAAGGCAGAGTTGGTCCGGATGAGGAGCAGAGTTTACATGACTGTGAAGCTTATGTGCAACGACACAATATTCAAGGTATTCTTAAAGAGTGTATCGTAAATTTGTGTGTTACACGACCTGAAAAGCCAATTTCATTTCTTCGACAATATTTTCAAAAACTGGAGAAGGTATGTAATGCATATTCATTTGATTGGGAAAGAGAGAGGGAAAGTGTGTGTGTGTATAATCGTTTCTTATAGCATCATCATCATCATCAATAATAACTCATCTCTATTTACATTATCAATGATGATTGCTCTACATCCATGCAGTAATGATATTGGTGTGTGTATATATATATTATTTACTCCTTTCTCTTTCTCTCTCTTCTAGGAAGAAGCAGCTCGAGGCCATCACCAACAAAAGGCACCAATATCTCCGCCCGGTGATGAAAGAGAGGATGATCTATCCCCAGTTCCAATTGCTCAGAGAACAAGACGTGGTGCAGTTAGTGCCGAAACGTACTCCGAAGAGGATGCAGCAACATATGTCAAAAAGGTGAATTTGTGGAGCATGATTATATGAAAATCATCATTTGCAGATCATCATCAAGAGAGTACTTTTGATACAAAGTAGAAAATTCTACTCTCTCTCTTTCTCTCTTTTGATCCTCATACTGCTTACCTAAGCATTATTTGGTTATTTTTCTTGCCATCTTGTTCAAATATTTTTCTCTCTCCCTCTCTTACCCATACTCTTTTAGACTTACTCTTTCACTTTCTTTGCATATGATTCATTTCATAATTCTTTTACCATGAGAAACTATTAATTACAAATCTTTTGGCTCCTCTCGCGCTCATTTCTCTTTTTTTCCTCTCACTTTCTCTATGCCTTTTAGGTTGTGCCCAAAGATTATAAAACAATGGCTGCTCTCTCGAAAGCCATCGAAAAGAATGTTCTCTTCAAGCATTTGGATGAGACAGAGCGTAGTGACATATTCGATGCAATGTTCCCGGTTGTGCATCAGAAAGATGAAGTAATAATTAAACAAGGAGATGAAGGCGACAACTTTTATATTATTGATGAAGGTGAAGTGGAGGTAAGCCAATTAATGATAACAGCATGCTTTCTCTCTCTCTCTCTCTACCAAGGACGCTTGTGAAGGAGAATTGAAGGAGGAGTCTATTCCGTCTAAGGGTGCTTACCGGGCTGTTTTGTTCCACTTGATTTTTTGTCAATTTCACTTTTGTATATCACACTAAATTGCATCATCTCCACCCATCATTCCTCTGAATGACCATATCGAACCCCTTAAACTCTCCTTTCTTCCTCTCTTCCTACATTGATACCAACAGTTATCTTGAAATTATTCTCAGACAGCATCACTACTCTGCATTCTCTCTCTCTCTCTCTCTCTCTCTCTCTCTCTCGCCCTTTCTCACTTTGCTACTGTAAAAGTAATCGCAGCGATTTTATTCGTATTTGCTCTTTCGAATGTACACAGATCAATAGGTCACGTCTTGAGGCAATTTCGCTCTCTCTCTCTCTCTCTCTCTCTCTCTCTCTCGCTCTCTCTTGCTCTGTTACAATTTATAGTGAAATAACTATCTCACATATTCTAGCCCCCCCTCCTATTCCCACTACGTTGAATGTTTCCTCGTTCTCATCCTCTCTTTCTTTCTTTCTTTCTCTCTTATATTGCTCATCATGCTTTTTCTCTCTCCTCTCGACTCTACTACTACTACTACTCTTCCTGTTCGTTTGATTCCAGAAATGCTTACTCTTGCTCGCTCTTTCTCTTTACCATTTTCTTCCTTCTGCAACCCGCCGACTAACCTCGTGAATATCATTCCTCGAATCTTTCATCTAATGAATAACAATCATTGTGCAAATGGTGTTTGCCATTTTGTTTTTACCATTCCTCTTACCATCTCTTTCTTTCTCTACTATTTCTCTTTCTCTCTCCCACTGGTTTCCTTTTGCTTGCAAGAGAGAGAGAATACGTAGTAATAATCACCTTATCAACATCATGCTTCTCACATTATCACCACTTTTCACGCTCACCTCTCTAATGCACCAAATTTGTTTATTTATTTCTTTCTCTCTCTCTCTCTCTCTCTCTCTCTCTCTCGACCATCTGTTACTTTGATCACAGATCTTTGTCAATGGTAATCTAGTTGTTACTATCGGAGAAGGAGGTAGCTTTGGTGAACTTGCCCTGATTTATGGTACCCCAAGAGCCGCCACCGTGAAAGCCAAAACCGATTGTAAATTATGGGCTATCGATAGGGATACATATCGACGCATTCTCATGGGTAGTACGATTAGAAAGAGGAAGTTATATGAAGAATTTTTGAACAAAGTCTCATTATTCGGTTAGTTAATTTTTTGGAAAATTATTCCCATCAAACTACTCACACAAATATGATCTAATTGCTCCAATTTTGATCACCATTCATGACACATTAAGTTTCATTCAGCATTTCTTCCATTCAATTCACTCAATTGTACTATTTTTTCCTTTCAATTCCTCTAGAGAGTCTCGACAAATGGGAAAAATTGACAGTGGCCGACGCATTACAGCCTATCCAATATATGGAAGGTGAAATAATTGTTGAACAAGGTCGACCAGGAGATGATTTTTATATAATTGAAGATGGTACTGCCATTGTATACCAGAGAAGGAACGAAGATGATCCACAAACTGAAGTTAGCCGTCTAGGTCCCGGTGATTATTTTGGTGAAATTGCCCTTCTATTGGATCGACCGCGTGCTGCCACTGTTGTCGCCAAAGGATCTTTGAAATGCGTCAAGCTCGATAGGGCAACTTTTGAGAGACTTCTTGGGCCATGCTCGGACATTTTGAAAAGAAATATGGAGCATTATAATTCCCTCATTTCACTGTCAGTTTAAGAGTTACGCTTTTGCCTCTTTTACTAACCATCACACACACACAACAAACACACACAGACAAGCTATAGTGAAAGAGAGTCCTCCAATCAATTCTCGCCAATGCCCTTTCCTCTGGCTCTGACTGCTTTCAAGCCATGATATTATTTTCCTCTCTTCGGTTGCTTTTACAACCGCTTCTTCTCGGTTCTCTAGATCAGGTTACATACTTGCCTTTTGATTGTATCAAGGTTGATCTATAGCTTCTAGTTTTTCTCTCTCCTCCTTCTATCCTCCTTCTATTTGTTTTTCTTTTTAAATGATGATCCAGCAAATCAAGTCATTTCGTTATCGATTTTGGATGAGCATTTTCTCTTGTTTGTCAAAATTGTACCCCAAATGAAAATCATTTGTACAAGTGATCTTCATTTTCAAATTTCAAATTCAAATTCTGATGGGCACCAAAAAGGCCCTGAAAACTATCGAGCAGAAGAAGAGGCACTTCTTCATGATCCTTTCAGCTCATGGTTCTCATAGGACACCCAAGAATGGATCGAAGAACTCACAAGAGTCAACCAAACATCTTCAACATCGGTTGCGAAAGAAAAAAAATTCAATAATAACTGCTCGACTACTGAGCTCTCTCACCCAGAACATGATTAGATCAATTTGAAATCTATAAAAAAAATGTAAGAGGTTAATCTCTAAGTTCATTTTATGATGAAGATTTATCTCCAATGATCTCTATCTTTCCCCAAAAGTTGAGATCAAAAAGTTGTGTTATCTTAGCCGACTAAAATTTTCGTGCAATTCGCATGGCAATTTCACTAATTTCCAAGACTTTTGTCTCCAAGTTTTTCTGGTCATTAACAGAAACAATGAATCTAGAAGATTTTTTTCTCGAAAAATGATTTCAAAAAAATGAAGAACAAAATCTGACTTCGAGTCTGATCTTTATTCTCGAAATTATATCAAGAGACTCAATAATTTACAGAGTACAGAAGACAAGCCCAAAAAAGAGAGAGAAATCATTTTTGCATTTCCAGTCTTGGATCATCAAATTTCGAATCTTAATAGATTGTTTTTGATTAGAATTCCATCAGCATTGAATACCAATGATAACTCGAACCAAAAAATTTTAATCAAGATATTTATTGGAAGGTTTCGATACAAGACTCATGAAATTATTATTATTATCTCGAAGGCTCCAACCGAGCTCATAGGAAACTAATGTATTTTTTTCTTCAAATTAACGAGTTCTTGATATGGATTATCATTAAGAGCATTGGTAATGAATTGCAGTGGGAAAAGGTAAACTGTACATTTACTCGTTTGAGTCTGATATTGAGAGGAGTTGATTATATTCATTATATTCATCATATAGAGAGCGAGGGATAGAACTGCTATTCGCCAATATTTGGTGAAGAAGAACTTATACTGCCTCTGGAATGAACTGAGATAGCTGATTTACGTCGTTCACCGACCATCTGAATGGAACCTAGTCGAGTGCTGTGTGCCGTGGGAATACTGGGCAGATCAGATGGCTTGTCACCGAACAATTTTTTACATAATAACGGAAATGCGAGAGCTGTTACGATTGCCATTGAAGCTAAAATTACCAAATAGTAGAGATAAAAATTTGGATTCGAATCCATGTACAGTCCAACAATCGGAGCATGGACAGCACAACTTATCGTTCCACATAGAAATATTATCGATGTTTGTCGACTTGTCATGTGGAAATATTTTTCCAGTGATGAAAATGCTACACCAAATAACGGTGAACTGCCCAAACCCAATAGAGCACTTGATGTGAATAGAGCAATTTCACTGGACATTGCCAGTGTTACGGAAAGAATATTACCGATAAACATTGACACAAGACATATGTATACCATTATGTGTTCACCCAAAAGTGATGATACCAGAACAAAAAGAACTCTGGACAGTGTGAAAGCACACCAAAACACGGTGGTCAATAGTGCAGCGAACTTTTTTTCCATTCTTACTGCAGATTTGACACCAAATGCTTGACCAAAATTACCTGAGGGAAAAAAATCAAATAGAATTTGAAATATTTTCATTAATGGAAACTCTTCCCTGGCCTTTGCATATACACATATGTATATGTACTTACAAACAATCGTTTCGATGGAAAATGTTGCATGAGCAATCAGGCAAACCCACATAACGGCAATGTATATTCGAAGTGTAGAGTATTTTGGCTTGGTTTTCTCTTCCGATTGAGGCTCACTTATTTCAGGAACTTTTGATTTCTTAAAAGAGAAAAAATTTAGAAACAAGAATCCCGATAAAACGCAAGCACCACCAGATATCATGAAAGGCCATTGGATTTGAACATCATCAGGTGAATATACGGATCGAAAAACATCTCTAGACTCCATTTCCATTTCGTCCGTCAAAGGTAACAGAAAATGTCTCACAATCAGTGGACACATAAGAGCTCCGATTCCAAAATTAACATGGAGAAGTTGTATATAATTGCAAACTTTTTCACCCCATATCTCGAAAAGTACGATATTGCTCTCTGAATTGATGAGGAAAAGTTGATACATTGAAAAATTTTATCACGATCATCTAAAGATCTTACCTAATTCGAATGCTGAATGAGCTACACCGATCATGAACATTGACACTGCCATGTATGAAAACTGATAAAACCATGGTGTCACGATTGTCAAAAGACCGGCAAAAATGCTCGACACAAAGAGGACCAAATAATGATTGGCGTATTTATCAAAAAATCCCACTAAATTGAAGTAATAATAAATAAAATTCAGTCGAATACACAGTATAACGGTAAAATTTGCCAACCATCAACCCAGTAAGTTTCACAATAAAAAAAATAAATCGATCGGAATGATGCAATCAAAATAATAATGTTCACTCACCTAGAATGGATCCCAAAAAATAGCCTATCAAATGTAGTGAAATCAAACGAGATGTGATCGAGAATGGCTCCTGAATACGAATTTCGAGATCAAGTAGTGAAACTCCGGGCACAACTATTGCCGCGGCGTAAAAAAGAAAATTAAGATACACAACAGCAGTTCGTAATAGAGCAACTCGATCATGTCTAAATTTTTCCACAAAACCCATACTTAATTGATGTGTGAAAATGAAAAAATGGTAAAGCTATGAGGCTTTAACTATCTCTCAAAATTTTTATTTCAAAACTTGGTTTCACTCACAGATATCTATTCCTTTTATCTTATTTCCATTTGATTGTTTTAGGGCTATTGTTCCATCTCCAAATATTGACAGGTTTGGATGAAAAATCCCTTCGCCAATTTAATGATGATTTGGCTGAAAAAATATCGATATCATACACTTGGCAATGATATAAGCTTAATTTTTTTTGTTTCCCCAAAAGCGTTTGCTTATCACTATAAAGTTTCATTTACCAGTATCTTCCAAAAAAAAATCTTTTTCAGCCTTGATGAAAGATACCCCTTCTTCTTGTACGAAAGAGCACCTTATCATGACTCTCATGATCTTATCCATAGGAACTGGAATGATATTTCATACTTGGTTACCGCGATTATCATTATTATTATTATTATGAAATTTTCCTTCCAAACGGAAAAAATATGCAGAAGGAGAAAAGAATAGTGTATTTCCCCAGTATCAAGTTCCTAGACCTTTGAGAAATCAAAAACCTTTGGTCTTATCTAATAATTTCTACAAAGTGATTAGGAAAAAGATGAATTAATGATAATGAAATGATGATAATCAGAACAAGAAATAACTTTCAATTCACCTGATGATATTCATGATGATTTGATTGACAGATGAAAAATCAATACCGTCTGACTATACATACTTATTTCTTGACTGGTTGAAACCTGAACTATGACTGATTAAAACAAGTCTTCTCATTAGCTTATCCTAAGTTCCAAGTTATCCATACATTATACCATGGTAAAACCGTTATCCAATAAGCTCCATCCTTTATACTGTATTGGAAAAAGATCTACACTACTGTACCTACTTGCGCACTGATGTCCTATTGTTCGATTCTGCTCGCCAACAGTTCTAATCGATATTTTACTTCATGTATTGTTCGAGTTCTTAACTAGCCTTACACTTACTGAGGTAATATAATGATCAACCTCACCTTAATATATCGAACGTCTTTTTTTGTAAAATCTTAACCATTTTATGCTTCAATTGTTATATACATATACATTAATATATTAACTTTTAGCTCGTGATTGTGATTCCAAAAGTGTCGAATATTTTACTGTTATTCTTTTAGAAATTCTCTACACTCTTCATGCACCACCATTCCAAGTATTCATCCATTCCAATTCGGAATCTTTCAATTCACATATAATGTGCTGTGAGTCATCATATTATCGCAAACCATTGCTTATATTCGTTCCATTTTCTGGTATGCAAAATTGTGGGACCTAATATTGTCTTTCACTGATATTCCTCAAAACCCTGAAAATACTTATTCCATCATTCCACGAATTATCACTCAATTCAACATCATTCTCATTTGAACACATTGAACACACTCACACTGGCATATCTGACTCACTATATTATACAAACTCAAAATGAGTCATCATTATGGACAAGATTATACTTCAGCTCGAAACCCATTTCTAAATGATGATAGACACATGAATTCTTCGTCACCAAATTATGGTGATCAAGAGGAAGCACAATATCCAACTCAACCAGTGGACTTAAGATACACCGAAACTGTTGCCCTAGACGATGGAATCCAGCAGGATGGAAATCAAACTGGAAACAGGATCTCCTTCCAGCCGGGTGAAAGTGATTTGGTCCAAGAAATTCTTAATGATAAAAATCTTCTCATGTCCAAAGGTGAGTTGAAATTTTTGAATTGAATTGCCGAATATGGCTGATTTATTGATTCAATGATGATGGCTTATCTTATTTGTAGGTTTTTATTTCTTCTTTTTTGCCGCTTTTGGATCACTATTCCCCCTGATGGGCATATATTTCAAGCAGATGGGCATGAATCCAGTTCAATCTGGTGTTCTAACTGGTGTTCGACCTTTTGTCGAAATTTTTAGTGCACCATTTTGGGTTCGCTTTGCTGATCGATTTAATCGCGGTAAATTGTTACTCATGGGCTCAATGTTCTCTTGGATCATATTTACCACCGCAACTGCATACATTAGACCTCCTACTGCCGCTTGTGTGACATTTAATTCGACACACTATATTCTCTACACACCGTATTTGGATGAAAGTGATGAAAAATTTGAAAAATCTGTCGGAGAAAGATCAAAGCGATCATCACCATCATCATCATCATTCTTGCTTGCTGATATTCCAACAACATTAGAATTCTCGGAATCTAGCACAAATGATTCAGTATTAGGCGCAAAACTTGAAAATTTTGATACAGAATTGTCTGGTAATAATCAGCGAAACAAGAGAGCTTCACCCAGCCGTTCGAAAAAGTATAAGCCTCCACCGACACATGTGATTGGAAAATCACCAATACCAATAGATTATACTCTGAATTTTAACAAAGATATTCATGCATCATACGTTTCACCACCATTCAGTAGTCTGGTGTACAAGTGGGAAGATGTTGAGACAGTTTTTTTGCTTCTCATGCTATTGACTCTTATCGGTGAACTATTCAGTGCTCCTGCTATCACACTGGCAGATACCGTTACACTGGAATATTTGGGCGATAATATTGATAATTATGGACGCCAACGGATGTTCGGCTCAGCAGGATGGGCCATATCAATGTTTTTCGTTGGCATGGCACTGGATTCATCAACCTCTTTCAAAAATCATCCTTGCGGTCCACACGAAAGTGAACGCAATTACAAAGTATGCTTCACAATATTCGCCATTCTCATGATACTCGCTTCCGCTATAGCATATCAATTCAAATTCCCGGAAAATCCATCCACTTTTGTGTCACTTGCGGATGATGTGCCAATGAAAAAGCTCCAAGAAACTGGACCCAAATCGATATTCAACACCGCAGCTCCAATAAATCCTCCACCGGGCATGAATCGTGAACGAAAATTTGAATTCCTGGACAAATGGAAGAGTGCTGTGTTTGCCCAGAGGACACGAGAGATGCCCGAATGGGTTGAAGTGTTGAAAACATTCAACAATATCCGATATGGAGCATTCCTTTTTGTGGTATGGTTTATGGGTGCCGGAATCGGGCTGGCTTTCACTTTTCTATTCTGGCATCTTCAAGATATCGGTGGCACACCGACACTGTTCGGCATTGCTTCCGTTATCAATCATGTTTCCGAAATTTTGGCTTATTTTTACAGTCTACAATTTATCAAAGAATATGGTCACACCAGGGTATTATGTTTCGGTCTATTGTGCAATGTGGCACGCTTTTTGTATATAGCATGGATGGATAATCCATGGCTTGTTTTACCGTTTGAATTTGCACAAGGTATTACTCATGCGGGTGTATGGGCAGCCTGTTGCTCGTATATTACACAGGCAACCCCAGCTCATTTAAAATCATCAACTCAAGGTGTATTACAGGGGTTACATCATGGCTTTGGACGAGGATCAGGTGCAATTTTGGCGGGAATATTTATTGATAAATTTGGAACCAAGCCCGTTTTTGCTCTATACGGTCTATTGAGTGCCTTGGTATTGGCTTTTTTTCTGTTCGTAAATACACAAAAAACTGACAAAGGCCGTTTCCAATGGTTCGAAGATGAAGCGGAACACAATGTGTACATTGATGAAAGTGGTGGAACATTGGCACCTCATGGTGTACCTTCAGCACCCATCACCAAAACTGCTTCCCGAACCAATCTGACCGATTCAAGTTTTATTCGATCAACACCGGGAACAACCACTACTACTACTGATATGGCTTCAAATAGTCAAACACACTCTTTGAGAAATGAGCCCGGTATGAATGACTTTCTTCATACCCATGATTGGCCCATTAACCAATGAATTGGATGATAATTCTCCGAGATTGTTCGGTGATTGTCCACTGATGAAACATTGTTTGTGAATTGTGTTATGGTTATTTTTTTCTATTTTTCATTTTTTATTTTTATCTTCATGATCACGATTTGCAAACTGTATTCCTGGAGAAAGTTGTTGTTGCAAACGTTGGAATACTCTTTCCTAGTGATAAATATTGCCCTAACTCAAATGATATTTTACCAGAGCACTGAAGCTCTTGTGGTTGTGAAATATACTTCTTCCTATTCATTTCTCATTTTTTTTGGAATGAATATCAACAAAAATAATGGTAAATGGATCTCAAATATGCTCACTTATTTATCGCTATTATGAATGAAAATTCTCATTTAAAACCAAATATAATGGGTCAATGTTAAAATGCGCAAGCTAACTCTGATCGCTGTGCTGAAAAAAAAGTTTTGATCGATGTTCTCTTCAATTAAACACCACTTTGAATTTAATATGCTATTACCGATATGTATAACTAAAATATCTGACATTAGCCCTAATTAGTCGAAAAATAGATGTATCAAGCAATAAAATTCAATTTAATTGATAATTTCTAAAAACTCTTAATCATTTGATAAGAATCACAGGTCATTCTCTGTAGGCATGAGCCCTTTCGAGAATCTCATCCTGAACAATTAATCGAATCATGACTGTTATGTTTATGATAATCGAATGACAATCATATGCCTTTTGACTTTCTCGACACATTCACGAAAAACTTTGATGATGCAAGCAATAACTTTCTAATTTCAGTATTATAATCAGTAAAAGGAGTAAAAATTTTCCAGTCGCCCAGAGAAATCTGAAAACTTTCAAACAGAATGATTATAAGGTCACTTTCATATGATAGTGAATATTGAGACTCTCATCAACAGTTTACACAATAGCACACCCAGTAGATGTATAACGTATTATGTTAGTACGTTTAATTTCTGTTCATTGTGCTGGTCCTTCTAGTGAACTCTAGATGAGTTTTGCCAGTAACATTTGAAACAACTTTTGAACCTGCCATCTTTTAGTTGCACTAAATTTTATCCACAATTTTCAGTGGAAATTTTCTTATTGATTGGAAACGAAGCTTACGAAGCTTATTTTCTCACATCTTCCATAGGCATGTTCAGTTCGCCTAACACCATCATTATGGCTTTGGCTCACTTTTGGGATAAAAATGTAAGCAGAGAAAGTGAAAAATGGGGAAAAAATAAGTGATAGTTTTTTTTGGCACTTATATCCGCAAAATTGAACATCCTTGGAGATGCCACACTCTTACACCCAAAAAGCATTCCGAGAATGAATAAGAACACATACACAGCATCACCGTTCGAATATCGTTTACGAAAACCGATTTTTCCCTCCATTGAGCTTTTTTCCCTGCTATAAGTGATCCAGTGAGCCATACTGAGCAACCAAATATGGTTCAAGTAGAAATAGATCTATCTTTAGGATCGAAACGGTTAACCAGAAGGGATTCATATCAGCTCTGTTAGCTTTGAGTAATAGAAAACTGTGAGCCAAAAACTTACCGTAGTCCACCCTCGCACCTTTCAAACTTTCCCAGCATCTTCTTACTGAGCTTCTCTCTCTTTCTCTTCCCTTTTCTTCAACACCTCTCAGCTTCAGTATCTTTTCCATCAGGAATCAGTGATTCTGATCATTGAAAGTATTGTACGTGTGTGTAGTGATAGATAATTATATCAGTCTGTCCACGGTCAATTTTAATCCAATTTATTTCATCAATTTGTTTTGTGAAGGGAATATTGTGATCAAAAAACTTCAAAATGAGCAGTAAAACTCGCAGTGATCCCGCTAAAAAGCGAGCTACTCGATCGACTTCAAATGTGTTCGCTATGTTCACTCAAAATCAGATCGCCGAATTTAAAGAGGTAAATGATGATGAACTCATGTCCACTGATAGGTCAATCACTCAACACCCTTCATATTCATGTTTCATATTTTTGCCAGGCATTCCAGTTCATCGATTCGAACAAAGATGGAATAATCGACAAGAATGATCTGAGAGCCACTTTTGATTCACTAGGTGAGCATTTGTTCAACTTTCTGTCCAAAATTTGAGGAATGAAAAGAATTTTGACAAAAAACAAACTCTTCTCGTCAACAGGACGAATGTATCCTGATGAGCAATTACAACAAATGCTGTCAGAGGCACCTGGTCCATTGAATTTCACAATGTTTCTCAGTATCTTTGGCGAGAGAATTGCTGGTAAGTTGGAGGTGGGGTAAAAATGGTCAACGCTAATCAACAAGAATCTGAATTGATTGTCAATACCCCCTGAGTAATCAAAAACGTCATGAGTCAACCATTGATGATAGCATGTACCCAATCACCAATAGTGTGTAAGCTTACAGCAGCAATCAAGTTTTCTAAGTTTTATCCAGCTAAAGGAAGTGGTACCGAATAGAACAAGTATCGAGCGAAAAGTGCTAATCAATGTCTCATTATCTTTAGGAACTGATGGAGAAGATACCATTCAAACAGCATTCAAAACATTCGATGCTGATGGAACTGGAAAAGTTCATGAAACAGTTTTGAAGAAGGCTTTGATGACATGGGGTGAAAAATTGACCGATGATGAAGTGGAGACCTGTTTCAGAGAGGCGCCAATGGATAGACAAGGAAACATCGATATCACCGCATTTGTGAAGACAATTTGTGGCTCTGCAGATGAGGAATAATCAGACAATGATGGTGTATAAAACAGGGCAGCTCATAATCCATCGATCTTCGAGCAGTTTTCAACGATCAACAGTGCGTCACCCGGAAAGTTGATGATTAACTCTGTCTCTTTCTCTCTATGTTTCTGGTTTACACTTACAACAACAAATCATAACACGAGAAATCATTAGCGCTCAATCTATCTCGAAATATCTTTCTTTGACTTAGCTCTGTAAGGAGTGAATATGAGATAATCAATAAAATAGCTGAAAGTTAACAGTAAAAATTTTTTAAGTTGTGGAGGAAGATCAATAGATCTCAGTTGATGGTTGATCAAGTTAACTGAAAGATGGGACAATGGTAGTAGCAAATTCAAAGATGCAAAACATGCAAGAGTCTGAAAAGCTGGATAAACCCTCAGAATTGGTCCTGCTCCTCATTAGGACTTTGAATCCATTCTTGAGATGAATAAAAGTAGTGATGATTTTTTCTTTGATTCCGGTTCAATGATTCATGGAAATCTTCATTATCCAAGTAATTCTTTTTTTTACCACATGTCGGTCAGTTCTTTGTTTAATACTTCTAACATCCATGGTTGTAAAGGTATGAAGTGTGATGATGAATAATGACAAAAAAATTTGTGTGGCTACAACTCTGGATGAATGTTCGATAAACTTTCTCTGATGAATATGTGATAAAGTGCTATGAATGTTCTCCTATTGGAGAACAAAGTTAAAAAAAGTTTTTTTTATCTCAAAAAGTCTAGTATTTATATCCTTATTTAACATAGGCTTTATAGAGCATCTTGCTTCGGACCATTTCACTTTCTTGTTCCATTAAAAATTGGAGATCACGGAAGTTGACGCGCTTAACTCGACGTAACTGAAAAATTTGAAGATGGAAATATTTAGAAGAGAAAATCAAGCAACAAGAAATCACACACTCAATACTGTCGACACTTACCGGCGCTTTAGATGAACTATTTGAAAATAGTGATAACTGCGTATTATTTGAACTATTAGAAAAGATGTTGTTTAAGCCACTATCGGAGCTATTGTTAAAAGTTTTCAGTTTCTTTCTCGGACCGATAGCTAGAAGGGCTGTCTCATTTGCTTCCCGTTGTCTAGCTTCTTCAAGTTCTGCTCGTTGCATCTCTTTAGCTTTCTGCTTTAATTTCAATTGCTCTGGATCCTCCATTTTTGATCGACTCTGTTAGTAGGAAAAAAACGATGATAAGAATATGAAAAAGAGAAAGAAAAAATTTAATGTACCTTTGCTGCCCTGAGAAGCATTTCCCGCTCTTGTTCTTCATGTCTCTTCTTTTCCAACCGATCAAGTTCCTCCAAAAATTTCGTCTGGGTTCTCACATCTTGAGATATTTCGTACCGTTGATCACCCTAAGATATTCATTCAAAAAAGGAGAATAATAGCACTTGTAAGACAATTGTTCGATGGAAAAAACCATGAGGCATGCATTCTTACTCTAAAATTTTCCATCCTATGCTCTGCAATTACTCCCAATTTTTCGACCAAGGTTTTTAAACGCTCTTGTGCCGCATGAGACACTAAGGAAACTACATCAGAGGACACTTCATCGAGACCATGTTTCTTGGCTAGAAAAACATACAAAGTGAAAATTTTGAGATGAAATGAGAGGCTTTCTTCTAACTTACCAATTTCATTCAAACGATTTTGCAGAGGATTGGTGAAAAGAAAGTTCTCATCTTTACAAGATCTAATCTGCGCCCCAACAAACTCAGCATTAGTTGCTAAGATCCTCTGACTTTCTTCAACTAGGTTGACTCCCCCCATCGCAGCTACATCGTTAATATCATCATCGTCTTTCAGTGTTGTTGCAAAATTCTTTTTGTCTTGCTTTTCTGGCCTAGTCACTATTAGAGCCCGTGATTTAGCGGTTGTGGGCTTTGTTCTTACTAAAACCGGTGTAGCTGTGGTGGTGGACGAGGTGGAGGATGAAGAGAGTTGATGTAATTTGTTGGACATTTGAGCGGGAGTAACAGCAGTTATGGTTGTACCGGAAGGTGTTGATGCAGAAAAACTCATTGGGGATCTTATGTTGACAGGATTTGCGATGAACGTCGATGCTAGTCTAATCGTCGGATTGCTCGGCATAACGGTATTGATTAACCGCACATTATTCCGCGTTCCAGAAGGAAGTTGCTGCAAAATATTGAAGCACCTCAATTAGATCACTCAACATTGAAAATATCGAATCTACATACCAGAATTTGTGTCGTATTCTGTTGGTGGGTTTGTTGTTGAGGTAGTTGGACAGACTCTATCGGAGGTGGTTTGATTCCTTCGATAGTCATCTCTCGCATCGATAATGAGTGTCGGAGATAAGGCAAACTTTTCTGTGATCATCCGAGAGAGAAACAAAGAGAAAAGATGTCACAAACCATGATAGAAAGCAAATCGAAAGAGTTTATTACCTTCAGGAATGGTACTAAACATGGTTGAGGTGCAGAATGTAGTTCACTTTGGAGTTGATTTGTGAAATCCTCTGGCTGTATTGTGCCATCCTAAAATTTGAAATAAATTTTCAAATAAATTTTTCTGCTAATCAAGTATGTATGATTAAATAATGAATTAAATCTTGGGGAAAATTCCACCAATAGCCGAAAGGTGACGAAAAAAGTATCAAAAAAAGCCTCTTAAAAGAACGCCAATGAAAAAACGTGTTTTCTCGCAAGTCTCGGGAATTTTTGTAACAAACTATCAACTCCCGCCAATACAAGGAGAACATGGTCAATCAGTTGACCACTTGATATTTTACTTTCTCTCATCTAAATGTGAATTGTGGGAGGATAAAATTATCATATTGAAAAGATAATATATGACCATTGGACACATAAAAGCATACACACATATACACACACAACATTCACAAGAAGAGGCGCTTTTTTCTCACAAAAGCTTAAGCACTGTCACTGATAACAAATACACACACACATATCACTTGATGAACCATTTTTTTGACACTTACAATGAGATGTTGAATCAGACCCTTTACAGCTCTTGATGTATTCTCTGGCTGTTCACTGGCAAGTTTAACCAGAGTGGCGAGAAAATTTTTGCACTTTGTTTTTGCAGTGTTTGGTGACATTTGAGATGATTGTGCGGATGTTGCTTGAGAGTTCGCTGTAGTTGTCTGGATGGTTATTGGCTGAGTGATTGGATGAACCGATTGACCATTACGAGATGAGATCACAGTTGGTGTAGCTTGTAGATGGGTTGATAATGGTGGGGCAGCTCGTACTGCTAAAGTTGTTCCAGAGGAAACATTTGGTACCGCGGCACTCACAGGTACAGCAACTCTAAATTGTCCAGCTGCTGATGGCATATTAGTCGGCTGTAATTGTAAAAGAATCTTATTTCCACCAACCGATCCAAAAATATTAGCAGGTAATTGAGCTAAACCCATCATATTACTCGCAGGAATCACACGAACATTATTATTACGTCCAGGAATCTATAATGTATATATATTCACATACATACACACACACGATAGAAAGAGAATGGAAAAGAAGAGAGACATTCAGAACAAGATTAAAACAGTGAAAATGATGTGAAACAAGTGTCAATTGATCATCATAAGCAAGTGTAACCATCAAACAAGTATATATTTGATAAAAATTTATCAAATCAATCCTAATTAATGGTAACATCATACCTGAACTTGTGTCAGAGTTGATCTCTGTCCGGGAGGTAATTGAGCGGTTGGCTGTGGAGGTCTTACACCGTCTGTGGACATGTTTATAAAATGACCAGATTAACTACTAATAATAATATATAATAATATTTATACTATAAGGCAATTGGATGGGGGGTTTAAGGGGAATATATAAGTGATGAAAATTTTTTGCCGTATAATGAAATGAATGAGAAAAAAAAGACCCAAGAGAAGAATACACAACAACAATATAATCTTAATTATTATATTCCCCGATCTTGTACAGTAGTGATTCAGGCTTATGTGTGTGTTAATGATCAGCTCTTCAAACTCAACTCAACTTACTCTGGAACTGAGAAAATGGAACTGATCGCTGATTGGTCAATATACTTACCTAGAGGACGCTGTTATCGTGTTGATGGCGGGCTTTTTAAAATGTTAGAAACGTTGTTGCGTAATTGAGAGCATTTATACACTTTTTTTTTGACGAAGTGATGAAAGTTTTGAGAGTGAGACCGGCTGACGAAATGTCTTGAGATGTGTATTTTTTTTTCTTATCTTTGATATGATTTACTTGTAACGGTATTATATTATGGGGGTACTCACAAGTTAATTAGCAATGTGTGTATAGTGATGGTGGAGAGTGGATGACCATGATTTCACAATTGAACTGTGATTATTATCAACTGAGAGAGAATATTTCATGAGTTGCATGTTTGTATGATCAAAGTTGAGTGAATCCATTGATATCCATTGCCTTGTTGAACAGAAATAATTTACATGTTTGAGAACATTTTTGATTTTGGGTCTTCTTTTTATCCCGGTTGTGATAGTGATGGATGGACACACATACACACCACATCTGTTGGGAATACATGGACAGATACACCAGGGAATGCTGAGGATAGTGTAAAAAAAAGGTGAATGTATATGTAACTCTTGTGTGAAAAATATCATTTGGTGAAAATTTTTCAACTGATACCTTATTGATCGGCTCATTGATGGAGGACAGTTGTAAGCGTCATATATTCTGAATGGATCAAAATTTTTCGAAAAACAATAATAGGGTATTATTTTGATGACTGCAATCTACTGGATATGATTCATATTGATCCATCTTGCCATCTTGATAGTGAGAAACAAGAAAAATGAAGGAGAAGCCATGAATCATCGATTTACTTGCCTCAGCTTTATATCAATCATTTTGAATTTTGATATGAATCCTAGCGACACTGAATCAAGAATTTATTCTCTCCCTCTCTGTCTCTCCCACGCAAAGGATTTCAGAAATTGACAATTGTGAGATAAATAAAAGAACTCGTTCAATGAAGTCAATTTCTTGCTCACTAACTTTCTTACTATTCAGCGTTTAATGTAGATATTCCTGATTTCTAACGAATATCATAAATTTTTAAATTGATCGATACATATATGATATCATCCACTCAACGTATTTGATCTTAGCACTCAATCCATCTCAAAGACGAGAAATCAGAGAGAATTTGAGACTTTTGTTAGCATGTTTCTCATCAAGAGTCAGATTAGATATGTTTGAGATAAGCAAGACCTAGGAATGCCACTTCTCAACTTTTCTTCGATAATTTTGATGTCAAGGCCACGCAATTGCGACTGAGGATACAAGTTGCTCATTTTGAGCTATTATCAAGTTGGTTAGTAATTTGATTTGACTCAAATCATTTGGGTTGTTATCTTCCTGTGCACATCTGTTTTGCATACTTATGATGAGACTGCAAAACACTGATCCAAAGAAGACCTTTGATGAGATTCGTGAAGGAAAAGCGATCAAACGAGCAATTTTGGCTCATTGTCATTCATCAATTGACCAGAGACAACCAAAATCCGAATCGAATTGGTTTGTAAGTGGAATTTAATTTAAAGAGATTGTAGAACATCGACTAATTCCTTACATATTCTGATTTTCAATTAATTTTTTGAATCAGTATGAGTTTTTGAACAACTGGAACCCTAACTGTGCACTCAAGTCAGATTATAACGAATAGAAGATCTTAATGCTTCTTATTATTATTATGTATCTTGGGATTGAGGAGAATCTTTCGAGAGTGTAGTCCAGCCCATACATGCCTCCTCCAGAGCCATGTCAACAATAATAATGTGCCGAATATCACCGTTCCCTGAAGTGTAAAGAGAAAAGATTGGAAAAAATTTCACCGATTAAAAGGTGCAAAATGTTGAAAATTTGAACAAGAAATCATTTACCTTGAAATATGTTCTCTTGTATTCGTATAAGAATGGAGTTCCACACCAAGACAAGAATGTTGTTACATCTTTAGCCATCTGAGAGGCAGTGGCTGGTGTGCCATCACTGTACTCTATCAGACCATTATACAACGCTTGAGCCATGGCAATAGCATTTCCTGGCATATACAGATTAAAGTATTGATTTTCAGCAAGTTGTATACCAGCTGGAGGATCATGGTAACCACGAAGAACCATCATAACGTAATCCTACCGAAAGAAATAGATGTTGATGAAATTTGAGCACATGTACAAGAACGGTTTAAAAAATTAACGAGTGTACCTCCTCTCCTTCTCGAGCCAATGTAATGTTAGTCAAGTCCGGAGGATAAGCTCCGTTGTTGGCATATCTGGCAGCCTCCTCATTTGGATAAGGACTTGGTATATAATCAGATAGTTTACCGGGTCTGGTGAACATTTTTCCTTTTGCATCAGGGCCATCTACAACAATTGCCTAAAGTGATAAAGGTGGTAAGTATTCAACAGTGGTCACAAGGTAAATATGAGTAGAACTAACCTCAGCTGCTTCTGCTTTGGCCTCTTCTTCAGTCATGAAAGCATCGACAAAATGACGATAGGCTACAAACCTGTAGAGAGGTCAGATATTAGAATTAATAATTCACTTATGAGTATGATTAATTCAGATAATTACTTCAGACTGTGACAAGCTGCACAAACTTGCTTATAAACTTCCCAACCACGACGCAAACTGTAATAAGTGAAAAATTTTGATGAGAAAATAGTCAAAAAGAATCACCTTATCAATCTTACCTTGCAGCATCGTAATCATGGAAAGACTTATTCACATTAGGCTTGTACATAAAAATACCTAAAAGGAACTNCAGCACACATATACTTACAACATTCGCCTTACTTTTGCCTCTCGGTTTATGCATGGCAAAAAGTCACATAGAAAGTAGTGGCATCTATTGTTTTCAGTTTGAGTGCAAAATGAGTTGAAATAAGCAAGCGCAAATGATGCTGAGATGAGATGAGATGATGTTGTGTGTGTGTTTCGATTTCGAACGATCCTCGAGAGTGTGAGAAGAGTTGTTCTTACTGGATGCTGGTAGATGATCGAAGTGCAAAGTGAGGGAGTACATTTTGAGTATGTGTCAGTGTTTGTGTATGGTGTGTACGGATAGAATGATTCTCATCCTCATCACAAGATGACGATATTGGAATCGATGCGGAGCACAAAAATCTGGGTGAAAATATTTCACGTTCTTCTTCTGTACACTATCTTCTCACTCACTCTCTCTATTTAACCACCCCCTATACACCCCCACACTGCGAAGAGGAGAAGAAGATGAAGAAGAGAGGAAGAGAGAGAAAGAGAGAGAGAAAGATATTCTGAGAGAGAGAGAGAAAGAGAGAGAGAGAGGAGCCAAGCTACGCTCGAAGAATGTGGAAGCTCGGGTAGAAGCTCTCGGTCACAGCCAATGGAAAAGAGAGAGAGAGCATCTCTTTGGTATGAGTTTAGGAGGCTGATGTTCACCGTGTATATTCGTGATCTGGAGCCGAAGGTTAATTTTTTCGGAATATCCATTTGACCGGTTGTTTTTTTTTGTTTTGTTTTGTTTCAACAAATCACCATAATTGAATTGATATTATCATTATATATATATATATATATGTATATGTATAATCGTTGTTGAACTTTCTTTTTTCATCTCTCTTGCAACTTTTTTTTGTTCTCTTCTCTTCCTTCGGTGTCCATCAGTTTAACCAAAGAGTTTGCCTTACACATTTGATGACCATTTTGTTTTGAAAAAAAGGCAATGCAAAGAGCGTCCATTGACAGTGTACGACCTTCACAACCTTCCATCGCTCATCTAATTCATTTATCAACGATCAATTTGGATTTGTATATGTGCTAGTGAATTTGACCTACTCTCTCTCTCTCTTTATTCCCGGGATTACCTTCGTAACAGTAAAAAAAGATTTTCGAGTCAACACTTTTTTTCTCTTTGAATCCAATTATTGTGATCAATATACACCTTACTCAATAATATAATTGATAATAATAATAATAATATCAACAGTCATGTTCAACGGTTTCAATGGATTACTCAATTGTGTGGATTAAAGCGTCAATTGTTGATATATTAATTTTATTCATACACACACACTGTCTCTCTCTCTCTCCTTCTATCCAATCATCACTTTCACCCATCACTCATCATCACCATTATCATCATCTTCCATCTTCTTCCCCTAATCATCTTAAACTTGCTCTCGATGTCTCTGCATTTATTATTATTATTATCATCATCACCAACCTGCTATGTAGTTTACAGGACATAGTAATAATAATGAACGTGTGATCATCCCAGCGGTATGATGAACATTGCTCAAATACCGGGCACTATTTCTGCTCCGTTGGCCATCAAGGACTATTACCGAACTCAAACAACGAAGCACCTAACGATGCCTTTTTGCAATTCCAATTCATTGCAGCGGATAAGAAGTAAGTGATTAGATAAAAAATTTTTTTTTCTTCACTTTCTTCTTCTCCCAATTATCAATTGATTTATCATCATCGTCTTCTTCTTCTTCCACGCACACATACCTACACACGTGTTGTATTCATGAGATGTACACCATCTTTTCTCTGGTGGAAGAAATCCACAGGGAAATGAGTGAATGTCTCTTCTCTCTCTCTGATACTGATACTACTGCTCAAATTCATGCGAACATTAAATGAAATGCTTTTCGAATAGTCGTTGAAAGTAAATCACTACAATTTGATTACGAAGCGAAACACTCTTCCGTCACACATTATATTTTTGAGGCTTGTCTACCATTTGGCTTGATTCAAACAATCAAGTTTCGCTCGCCATTCACACACACAAGCTCACATTTGCTTCACTGGTCTCTCAAAAAGTTCACCCAAAAAGGCTTGTGCTCAACGGAACTCGATCTCTATCAAGCATGTGTTCCATGTATATCGTCAGCCGACCATTTCGATTTGATGGAATATAAACACATACACATACACTCATACGGAAGCGACCAAGTGAGATGAACTGATTCAAGTGTTGTACATTCAATTCACTTGATCACCTACTGGCTTGAAGTCACTGGCCTCATACCGACATGGCAAAGTTTCTTGAGAGCTTGGATAGTTGATTCAATAGTGGACAATCCAAACTCAGCCAAACTACACTCACACACACACTCTACTTATCCTCATGTTCATTGTGTTTCCAAAATGATTTTGTATTGTACATTGTATATTGTTGATGTTTAGCATGAATTCGTGCTCTCGTCTGGAACATGAAACACCCGAAACATCCCGATTTTTTTGAAATCAATTCCGATCGAGTCTCCAGTATTCTCTCTCTCTCTCTCTCTCTCTCTCTCTCTCTCTCTTTCTTTCTTTCTTTCTTTCTTTCTTTCTTTCTTTCTTTCTTTCTTTCTTTCTTTCTTTCTTTCTTTCTTTCTTTATCTCTCTCTTCCCTTAAAAGATGATATCAACTTTTTCGAATGCCTATGATTTCACTCAAGATGCATTGAACTTATTGAAATTTGATTCATTGATAACATGAGCTACTGAGCAGAATAGCCGATTTTGAATCAATTCTTTTCTCAGGCCTGAAAAGTTTGGGCTCTTTTATTCATCACGAAATTGTGTCTCCAATCTTCACTCCTCTTCTTTGATCAGTTCTTTTTCGTGTTCACATACTTGTTCTCTTTTCCTTATGCTGTCGAGAACGAACCTGTCAACTTTTCCAGGAGTTCCAGAATATGATTTCTAATTCTAATTTTCATGATCAACTACTATCTTGTCATCTGAACGACTCAATAGAGTTCAACCAGCAAAATCAATCTCTCACATAAGGCACTAATTAGCAATCGGAACCGCTTCTCATTGGTCAAAATTATCATGTCTAGCAATCCATTTGAGTTGTATATCGAGTGATCCATGCTAATTTCACTTTTCCTTTGGGCTTCATGATATTTATTCATCATCTATACTCTCTCTCTCTCCTCTCATTTTTCTCAGAGAAATATTCACTGGTCAATTTTGTTCGAGATGGTTCCAAAACAGGGTCCAAAGAGCCAGCACATTTGGAGACAGCATCTAATCTTTTGTTGGGCGAAAATCTTCTTGACTCTACCGATGCCAAGTCATTTGAATCAAATTATCAAGTACTTCGATGGGCAACCGAAATTATGCCCATTGCACTAGCCATCAAGGGGCCAAAAGAGATATCATCATTTTGGGCCATGACATTCTATTTATCAGGTGTTCTGATGAACTTTGCCAGCCACTTAGTGTTATGGGGAAGCTTTGTCGATAGTGTCATTGCTTTAGCACCTAATAGTTTAAGACAAACCAAGTCAACGGTCATTTTCATCACTTCTTTTCTTGGATTCGCTGCAAGTGTATCCATTAATTCATGGGTAAGTAGATCCCAATCATTAGCGAAACTTAATCAGCCCAATTATCATATCGATAATCATGTTCTGTTGATACAACCATTGTATTCATGATCTTTCTTGTCCAAGTGAGCCCATAGTAGCCAGCCAACGTCTAACATAAACGTATGTAGATGTATGCTTACACGTTAAATTGCTTCGAAAATTTTAACTTAATCGAAGCAAGAATGAAAAGCTGGCCACTGTTTACATTTTCCACCAAAAGAAAACTACCAGCCTTGACCTGGATAAGATTACCTTCAATCAAGCGCTCTAGCTGTTTACCTCAAGTCCAGATTCAGATTGAAGAGCTGTTTCTCTCTGCTTGTGTGTTTCGGGCTTATATTATTATAATTCTACCTTGCAATGAATCACAATATGCATACTCATTTCAGTCAATTGGCCATAGAATTGAAGCCTTGATGAAAATTTCTCCTGTTCACTTTATCACCATAAGCGCGAGATTGGCTTCTTTTCTCCTGATGAACTCTCTTGGAGTGGCTGAAGATGTTCACTGAAAACATATCATATTTTCTTGATGATTTTCATCTGAATTCTGATTCTTTCAGAAAAAATTGAACATCTCTTGAAACTCGCTCTCAAAAACATTTTCGATAAGTTCTCTATGCCATTTGATTGATTCTCTGAGATTCAACCATCATCTTCCCTGCATTGAAAGAGAAAATTTTCCCGCAATTTGAAGTTAAAGATTTCCTGATTGCCCAGAGACTTTTCATTTCTGATTGGATCAACTAGGAGAGGCTCTTGAGGGGTTTATTGATAGCGCTCTGGGTCTTCCTGGTGATATTTGTCTAGACAAAAATAAATCTTGATTCTAATTGAAAATATGTACAAGTAGGCTCATAAGGAAAAAGCTAGAAAAAATTAGCCAAAAGTTCTAGGATTTAAAGGTCTTTCAATGTTTTTTGAGAAAATCTGAGACAAGGAAAAATAAAAATACGATTCCGAGACCGCTTCCTTGTCGATGCATATTTCGTGAGATGTGTTTTTTTACCTTGTGAAATAAATTTGAAATGTATTCAAAATCATGATATGAACTGATCTTCTATTTTCTTTTTTCCAACAGAAAAATCTCCACATTGTTTATTTCCTCGATTCTTGTATTGGCTCAATTTGTTGGATCTCGTGCCTCTATCTCGTTCTGGTCGTTGCAATTTTGGTTATCAGAGGCAAACCATGTGCACCATATCATCTAGTCTCATCATTAACAATCGACAATAAACTGATAAATTGGCTTCTACCTACGCTCACATTACATTGGACTCTAATGCTTCCCATAATATTGATGGTAAAGTTGTTACAAAATTAACAATTTTCAATCTTTCTCCTACTCTTCGCTATATCGGATGTCTCTTTCAATATCGCAACATCTAGAGCTTCGAAGTGAATGGGTAGCTGGTCTTTGAAGAGTATCTATGAATCAAGTGTTCATAGATGATGACTCTGAGATGCACATACATCATGAGAGAGAAAATTTGAAATTTAAATCATTCATCATCATGATGATCGTTATTTTGTTTGAATTGAATTGTATTTAATTCATTCACACTAGTGATACTAGTGGTACTACGTCTATGGACTCTTATTCCTATTCCTGTTTTTATTTACTGAAATTTTATTCAACTCAATAGATGGAAACTTGGGAATAGATCTACAGTTAAAAGTATTTTTAGAGGCAATTTTGAGAGCAATCATGGGAAAGCGATCTAAAGTTATCGATTTTCGTCACTGAAACGCAGCAGGAGGAACAAAATTGCTAGAATTTTCCGTTACAATGTAAAACATATTTACCATAATTGATTCATGAGGTTATCTTTTTGTTCGGAGCGCAAAATTTTTTATTCATTGATCTTGAATCATTTTTCTGTCCAATTTAAAGGTTCACGTTTTGTTGGTTTTATTTCAACTTTCCAACTTTTTCTACTTGCAAGTACAGATGGCTCTACATGCTTCAAATAATTGAGTTAATTAAGTTGCGATTTTAATCGACTTGATCGAGTTTTTGGATGCTCATATTATTTGATTAGAACTTTGAATTCATGCAGAGTATCTCTTTTTTGCTAGAGACATTCGATATTCATCCTTTCACTCCTATACTTACCCACTTTCACTGATTTCCTTAATTTTTTTCTATTTCAGGTTCTTTCCATCTTTTTCACCCGCTCTTATCGTGGTTTAAACTTATCCTGGTCTCAGGTGATTGACGATTATCCATATTGGACACCGAGTATAAGATTAGCGTGGAACATTCTCCAAACCATTCCACTGTCAGTGGTTCTTATATATTTACCCTTAAGATTACTGTTCATGCTTTGCATGGATCGAGACCAGCCGATCGCCACGAGATTACGAAATCTATTTCTGCCAGATGTACATGTAGTCATCTTTGAGCCAGAATTAACTTATGGCCATCATATGGGTCAAATATCGACCATAGATCAAAGTGTTCCACTGCCGGACCCACCGCCCAAGTATTCTCCACCGCCATCGTATTCAAGTGCCACATCGAAGCCACTTGCGAAACAGTTTCGAGCCAATCGTCTTGCCTCAAGTATCACTATTGATTTACACTTTCTTCGAGAAACTGATGCCAATGGTGATCATAGTGAAAAATTGCCTCGAAAAAAATCATGTCTCCGTAGAAAGTCTTCCAATAAGCTGTAGATTATTTCTCTCTCTCTCTCTCTCTCTCTCTCTCTGACAAAAGCTATCTTCATTTCTATCCATGGCTTGCTGCTTTATCTAGCAATTGATCACGAATTACGCACCAATCAATCTGCTGAACACGGAAGACATCCACGATGTGTGATACACTTAGACTGTCCATGAGAAATAATTCCGTCTATCAATTTTTTATGCCATAATTCCAGAATCAAGGAGTGTACTGAAAGGCGATTGCCAACAAATGTCGCTCTCTTTTTATTCTGCTCAATTTTTTTCCACTCAGCATATCAGAAAAGCGAAAAATTCCTTTACTAGTCGCATGATCTTGAAACTGTTATCAACTTTGACTTTCCTTTTCTATTGTTCATATCAATTAAGACTTCTTCATTGAGGAATAAACTTTTTTTAAGCAATTAACATGTGAAATTGGAAGCAAATTTCATGTTGCTCTTTGATTCATATCGAATATGAGTGCTCTGTAATTGAGCATAGAAAGTTTATGATGAATTATTAGAATACCATCTCAATCAACCGTTAAAGTGATTCATCAAAAATGAAATTTAAACAAAAACGATCTCATAAAAATCAACCAACGATCAAATGCTTTGCAGTGATGGAGTTTGTTATCTCTTCGAAGTCATGTCTCTGAATGTACTCCTAATCAACTGCTTAATTATTTTTCCAGAATCTTTATCAATGTGTCAATCAGTGATTCAATTTCAATTCTTGTCAACATCCAACGAAGACGGTCTATTCAATATCCAAAGGAAATCAATTATCCCAATAATCATCAAAATTCCAAGGAGTCGGTTATAAGCTTTGGCCTCAAGTTGGGAGACTAGAATATTCAATTTTTTGTCATTTAATCATTTTATCAATCTTCAAAGGGCTCCTGGAACAGTATCGAAATGTCTTGAGTTTCCTGATCTTCCAATCAGTGACA
>QZCP01000114.1:148820-186847 GCA_003956705.1 Brevipalpus yothersi
TCTCTCTCTCTCTCTCTCTCTCTCTTTCTCTTTCTCTCAGGCTTTCAGCTCTCTTAGATATGTTCAGGGTCTCTGATCTATTCTCATGTCTCACCGTTGTCGTCATGAAATGTCTCAAACTATTCACACCTGAGCTAATAAATCAATCAATTCCAATTTATTTTCATATGCTTTTTCAAAATTTTTTTTAATCAAGCTTTTTGATCTCTCTTCAAATTGTTCATCGAACTTCTTGCAACAGTTTTTCTCGACCATCTCACGAAAACTTTATTCTGAAAAAATGACTCTCTTCATCATAAAGTTCCCATGATAATGTGCAAATTTTGCTAATATTTTATTACAAGAAAAACTATTCAGATGAGTGGTAGAATCATTCCATAGCTTTGTTTATCCAGAACATTTGAAGGGTAATCCCTTCATTTGTTGCTTCATGAAATGAGATTGGAATTTTGGATCCTCACCAAGTTCGACTTGTCTTGTTACTGTACCTGTTTTGTTGAACATTATCATCAACAGTTTCTTAGTTTTCCTCATCTCTCTCTCTCTCTTGCTTTGATTTCAAAATCAGAATTTAAATCAACATACCGAGCACGAGCTAAATATTTCAATTGCTTTTTGATGAGTAAAGGTTTGACGAGATAATGATTTTTCTCTCTCTCTCTCTCTCTCTCTCTCTCTTATCAACGGAAAAAAATAGAGTGCCTTTTATCAGCCACTTTTTTTTCGTTTTCGTATGTGAATGAATATCATGTATTCGGTGGGAAAAAATTGCACCATTCATATGCTAAGTAGGATTAAAAATTTAGCTTGATGAATTTCCAATGTCTCGATTCTAAAATTTTAAAGTTTTGGATTGTCTCTGAAATATAGGTGATCACTGAGTTACTCGTTGGAAGTTCAATTTTTGGTTCACCCTGATTGGATCAGAATAATCACCTTGAAACTGTGGAACATTGTCTATAACGTCTTCGAACATGTTTATGGGAACGCTTGAATTGTAGTAACACATTGGATAAAGTAACGGTCACTTTTGAGTTGATGAATTTCATCGAATACAGCTAAAAAAGGAGAATTCTTTACATAATTCATGAAAGACGCCGATTTATGATCCAGAATTCGAGTGCTTGTAGGACCATAAAATGGTAAACAATCATGCACGATTTCAAAGGTTAAAGAGAAGCCGAGATGGAAGAAGGTGAATGATAGACCGGACATTTAGGAAGCAAGGTATTTAATCAGCATTCAAACTGAGTAATTAAGCCGCTACAGATACCCTAAGATAAATCTGGTTTGAGAATCATAGAGGTAAAATTCATGGATTCATTAGTCCTCAGATTGCTCATTGGGACGGACTACCACTTATGAAGCTAGAAATTCTTTCCAGATCTTTGCTGTTGAAAACCTCGATGAAATGATCCCATGTAAGGACGAATTCAATTTGTCGAGTTATGTTTCTAATTATTGTCTCTCATAAATTTTCTACTTAGAAATCGATAAGATGGATTCAGAAGATTCTCAAATCAGAAACTGAGCAAGAATGGTGTAGACATTGGACTATAGCTGATTGACCAGTTATTTTTTCATCAAATTCACGATGCTAAGAGTGTCAGAAATGATAAGTTTATAATATAAGAAAGAATTTTTTACCTTAAAACTTGACAGAATTCTAGTTCGTTCCTGTTTAATCTGGAAGTCAAGAATGAGAAAAAGATGTTCTCATTTGATGGATAGTATTGAAAAAATTAGGATACTCTTCACCAATTTGATCAATGATTCTCCAACTATTTTAGTTTTATTCTCTCTCTTCCTCTAATTGACGTAGCAAACACTGTGTTAATAAGGCTGGGTCAAAAACTCTGACTTTTTTGAATCGAGCAAAATGTCCTAGGATTTTTTGTTTTTCAGCATTATACATCGTGAATCAGATTGTGGTTCTTCAGGATGAACAAGTAACCAAATTCAGAGTCACGCTCCTAATCAGGTGACAGGCCTTTGCTTTTCAGTTCTTTTGGCTTTTAATCTATCTGTATATTCCTAAGTCTTCGCTACATCGTTCAGAATGAAAAGCTCTAGAGAAAAATTGGAAAAAGTTAGAAAATAAAGTCTAGAAATAGGTATTGAAGCGATTCGATTGATGAATTCCATGTCAATATCTCTCTCAAAATAACCAGTCTCAAATATTGGAGCTTGAAACAGCCATTGAATTCTCAAATGCCTCTCTGCTAGGTCAAGAAAATAACAAATATTGGTTAAAACAGAGAAGTAACAGCATTTGTTGATTGACCATACTGTGAGTCCTCTTGATAATTTATCACATGCTCTCCTCTAATTACCGTTCTCTCTCTCTGATCCCTCGAAAGTGCAGATCTGTGATATACACCTTGTCCAACTACTTTCTTCTCTTTTTTGTTGAAGAAGTTTGTTGACAATTAAATTGGAAGAGAATGAAGAAGAATTTGAATGCTTTATGATGCCTTTAGTTTGTGAACATGTATGAATCGATTATTTGTCTGAATGATGTAATGGATGACGAATTGGCCTTCCGAGTTTTGCAACTAATGATTTTGATTGATACTAGATTCTGAGAGGTATTTTTCTTTCTTCTGATTGTGAACCAAAATCACTCATTCACTCATAAAATTCTGGCTCATATTCCAATTTTTCTTTTCATGATTCTGTGGATACATAAAAATAATATCGATGATTTTTTCGCTGTCATTAGGGCCTTCTGGTATCCTAAGTAAATAGAATATTTTTACTATCGGCTGTGACTTGGAAAAATCAGTGACCAGGAAGTTAATAGAAGCCTTTTTGGATTCTCCATAGATAGATGCCGTATAAGTCTTCATAACAACCAGGATTCAATTAAGCATATCTGTTAAATAAAATGATTTCGATTTGAAAATTGAGCGTTGAAATACCTTCCAAGAGATGATTAGCTCAAGCGCCAATAGTGTGGAATAAGATTTGAGTCATAAATTTGAAATCTGGAAATTCTTTTGACTTTTTAACCCGACTTTAACATCTCTAAGCTTCGAATGGGAACAAAATTCCATAGCTAAGTCATAGTTCAGCAAAGGCATTAATATAGAATAGTTCACTTACAGACTTCATTGGTTTGAATGAAACCCATCGTGAAACAGATAGACAAAATCTCTGTTACTGATCACTGCTCTTTCTTAAATGATGCGAGATTTTTTCCATCAATTGCCTAACTCTTTTGACCCATCTTTGATCAAATCAATCCGAGAAGCTTCGGTTTTTCTCATGATTACACTTCAGTGGAAATACTACTCCATCCCATCTCGCATTTCATCTCATCTCATTTCTGTAAATATTTTGAAATATTGTTGTTGAGGCAATGATAACTTTGAATGGAAATCATCAGCCAATCTTAATCCTAGCTCACATGATCAAAAGATATAATTCAACATGATTCTTTTTTGTCATGATCCTTGTAAATTATTTTCGGGTTTTAACTGTTACATTCTTTCTTTTTTTTCTTCAAATGTTATGGAATTCATGTAGAACATTCTCCGCCCAAAAATTGGCTCCATTATCAGATCATGATGTCCAAATTTTTCTACCTATACCTTATACTCTGGCAAAGTGAGTGATATATGAAGTTTTTTACCAGAATTTATTCTCTTCTGATTGGGCTCAAAATAAAGTTAATTTTTTTGTGCTTTCATCACGCGCCTCCAGCGCTCGACATCGCACTAGCTTGCGCGTCATCCTAGAAGCTCTCAAAAATCCTCTGTTCACTTATGTCCCTAACCGGCATACTTAGCGATCTTTAAATAGAATATCGAGATGAATTCTCAACTACGAATACTGACTATAAGAAATGGCTCACTGACGCTATGGCTCAGACAAAAATAACAACATTTTCTAGTAGTAGTTGTTGGTTTCAAGATTATCTTGGATGCTGCTCAATCGTTTCCCACTGAATCTGGATCCCTCTTTTCTCTCTCTCTCTCTCTCTCTCTCTCACTCTCACTTCTCACTTGCGACTAACGGTAAACATATTCAGCATTACTTTTGATGAGAATCTATTTAAGAAACTCATGTTGCTTACCAAAAAAGAACATTCAATGATGATCACAAGTATTCCGGTGAATTTTTCTGCTCCTACTGGGAATGAAGTGCATGGAGTCGGGCAAAGCAACTTGTAACAGAAAGAGAGAGAGAGAGAGAGAGAGAGAGAGAGAGAGAGAGAGAGAGAGAGGCATGAAGTTTGTGATGAATTAAGATATTCAGAACAGAATGTGCTCTTCCAGTGAACCGGGATAACTGACACTGTGTCCCCATGAGCAAATGGCTGTGTAAGTATTCGTCATCATTAAGTATCAACTAGAGTTGCTGAGCTTCAATTGATAGTGTTAAAATATAATATCAATTAATTATCCATTAATTCTTCCAGTTCAATCAGAGTGATCCATTAATTAAAATCAAAAGTTTTCACTGAGTTAATTGTTCTCTGCTCAGTTTTCATGCTTGTCTCGAGTTTATTTGCAGTTGGTCAAAATCGCAATTTTTTGCAACAAAATTTATTTGCGCATCGTTGCCAGCCATCAGCTTAATGTGATGTTTTTGAGTGAAAAAATCGTATCAAAATCCACCAAATACCAAGTAAATCATTGAATTCTCCCTGAATTCTCGGTGTGATGTCTTATTCGTCCAGATCATCGTTTCGAGCTAGCTCATCATCCTACAAATATTCAAGTGATGGTAGGATAATGTCCAACAATTATCATTTGTGTGCTATCAAGTGAAGCCAATTGAAATTCTCATTCTTGTATCTTATGAAACCCTTTTTCCAGGTGGTGCCGACGGATATTCTGCCAGCTCATACAAGACATCATCTCGAATCGGTGGATTAGGATCACCATCACGATTGAGTGAAACTTCTGCCTCAAGAATATCTCGACTAGATGATGATGGAGGAATTACTTCTACCACATCGTCCAGTCGTCGTTTACTCGGTCGAGGTGATGATGCCTATGAATCGAGTATCTCTTCCAGTCGTTTATCAGGCTCACAATTGTACAGTCGAAAAGATTCTGATGATGATTTCATTAGTCGCCGACTATCATCCACATCTTCCACCTCTGGTCATCGAGCAATCACTTCCGGTGCCGGTGAGGATGGCATGATGAGTTCGTATGCATCTCGTCGAATTTCACGAGGATTGAGTGGAGATCTAGATCTCGGTGGCAGTGATTCAACATCTTATACGGCCAGTCGTCGTAGTGTTCGAGCAAGTGGGCTCAGTTCAATTGACGATGATATGACCGGTGAAAGTATGTTATCGAAACGATCGAGAGATTATAGTGAGGAAAGTAGTAGTAGTAGTCGAAAGTATACTCGAACTTATGGAATAGAGGAGGAATCAGAACCAATAAGCATCAGTAGAACTTCACGGCTGTCGAGTAGATTTTCGGAAGAAGATAGCTCAATGGTTTCAGGATCAACAGCGCGTCGACAATATTCACGATTAAGCTCAACGGGAGATGACGATATTGGAACTTCATCGGCAACTCGACAATATTCTCGATTAAGTTCACTGAAAGATGATGATATTCCAATGCTCACTGGATCCTCGACACGCCGTCAATATTCATCTCGATTGAGCTCCATGGACGAAGGTGATCAATCGATTGGATCAGCATCCAAAAGATTGTCTCGTCTAAGCTCAACAAATGATGATGAACAAACCTTTTCTGGCTCATCAAGTCGTCGCCAATATTCTAGGCTAAGCTCAACCGATGGAAATGAACCAATGCTCACAGGATCTTCTGTGCGGCGACAATATTCTCGATTAACTGATGATGACCAAGTGCTATCAAGTTCTTCTTCCAGTCGACGTCAATTCTCACGTATTGGCTCAGCAGCTGATGATGAGCCAATCAGTTCGGCCAGTACGCGTCAATATTCGCGTTTAAGCTCAATTAATGATGATGATCAAATTTTATCCGGCTCATCAAGCCGTCGAAAATATTCATCACGTGTTGGCTCTGTGTATGATGAGGATGATCAAGTGTTGTCAAGCTCTTCATCGGCAAGACGACAATATTCACGATTAAGTTCAGCGGATGATGATCAAACATATTCTGCTTCATCAACCAGACGACAAGCCTCACGAATAGGATCAACAACAAATGATGATGATTTATATTCAGCCACAGGTCGTCGGCCATTGTCCCGGCTAAGTTCACATGCTAATGATGATAATATCGAAGCTTCCTCCAAATCATACAAACGCTTGGACAGTCAAGAGTCTAGTTTATCAACTATTCGCAGAAAATCTTCTCTAGTCTCGGATGAGGACAGTATATTGAGTGGCAGTGGGCTGAAAAGATCTCTGGATAAAGGGGATTCCATTAGATCATACCGAATAACCTCTGTTGACAGAGATGACGATTACAGTGTGCCAAGATCACCCAAAATTAGGGCAAAAAACTCGGAGGTAAGAGCAAAAGAAAGATGAAGAGAGAGAGAGCAAAAGGAAGAGATTATGGATGATTAATACAGAGCTCTGTATTTGTTCATCAAGTTATCTAATTTCGTTCTCATATTTGAAGAGTGAAAAAATTCACGACTCTTGTTACTCTTTCCATAACTGTTGAATGTGTGTATATATATATATATATTTAGTCTGGTCTTAAGCCAAATTCGTTAAAACTATTTCAAATATGAGATGTACTACTCTTATTCAACGTGAAGGAGAGAGAAAAAAAATAAGATAGAAAGCAAGTCGTATACATTGGTGATGGAAAAACATTTGTACACCGGCTCACATTGATTGGCCCTACCAAATCATTGGATAAATTGTTTTTGTTCCTCATTTATTTTGGTAGCTTGACGATGTTGAAAGTGATCTACTATCGTACAGTAAGCAGAGGCGAGATTCAACCGGAGAAACACATTCACTGAGAGATACTTCTGATGCCAGTCAACCGAGAGAATCCTGGAAAGAGCAAGTGGAGAAAGCAAAACAACTATGTAAGTTTTGATACACTGTTATTCCCCATCCAATTGCAATCCTAGAATACTTTTTGGTGGCAATTTTTGATCAACCTATTAATTTGACCAATAGCCAGAGAACTGGAAGAGCTAGCAAGTCAAGATTTAGGATTACCACAGCCAAAAAAAGTGAAAGAGAGTGGAAAAGAACCTCGAACTCCAGCACGCATCAAAATGATGAGACAAGAAACAGCAGAAGGCATCGAATCGATACCTGTAAGTCCACAAGTTCAAGAGCCACCAACAAGTGGAGAAATAACTCCACAAGATCATCCATTGCAATCAAGTCAAATTAGTGAATTAACCAGTGAAGCTGTCACAAGAGCCGGTGGATTAGATGATTTTCGTGCTTATGAAGAGCAAGATACTGTAGTGACCGAAAGTCTTCGATCTGGATCTGTTACTTCGATAGAAGGTAAGATTAAGATTGTTTCGATTCCTTTTCTTTCAATCATATGTGTTGATATAATTTTCCAAGGATGAATGTTAATAATCAATGTTGATAGGGAAGTAATGTTTGCTTGTGAAAATTTTTGTTCTCATTTCATTCTTGCATTACTCAAAATCAAACATTTCGAGTATTATCATCATTTCCACTCCTTTTTTGAGAAAAAAACTCAAAGCATTCCCAAAATTGCATTTCTGAGATCAACATCTCATGCTGAGTTTTTGAAAGTTTCTTGTGATCCTGAAAACCCAAGATACATCTACACCTTGATCCTCATTCTTATCCTCGATGAGAGTGCATCGATTCCTTTGGCTAATGAAATTATTCATCATCAATGCTCATCTCTCTCTCTCCATCATCACCACCAACATTATCTCATGTTCTTGGAGCATACATTCCATCGCTTGGATTTTTGTGATTTGCATGGAATGATATTCATTCATCACTATGTGTGTGTGCCCATATTTCATTGGTCATCCCCTTATCGTAACCAGAAACGCAAAAGGATCAAATTAATGTGTGTGAACTTTAGTAGGGTCCTTAGGTAGAAAGGAATAATCTTATCACATCACTTTCTTTCCTCAAAACCTTTTCCCTCCATACATAGAATTTGCATCATCAGAGGATGATTCTTTATATTCCTCAGCTAACGAGGTAGCGGGTAAACCACCATTCGTCAGAACAGCCAGCAGCAAGCCGGTATCAAGAAATGGTTAGTTATTGAACATAACAAAGATTTTTTATTCATTTTGCTTCTCTATGCTTATGCTTTACTAGCTCTAATCCGATTCACAAGATATTATATGTAATGAAAATTAGTGGTCAAGAGGTTAGATAGTAAATTCTAAAGATTCTTTCATTGGAATCGAGGAAAAAAATTGCTTTAGACATGTGATAGTGAGTCGAAATTAAATGAGTGATGCGAGTCCTTAATATAGGAGTTGAGATTAAGTGTTGGTAGAATGTATTCATTAGGAGTTTTTTTTCATCCTCACATAGTGTATCTATTTTTTTCTCTCTAACGGAATGACATAAGTCTGTCGTCACGTTATGCCTTGTTGAACAATAACAAAACTTCTAATATAGAAGTGATATTGAACATGAGATAAGCATTAGAAATGCATAATTGGTCGACAAATATACCTAGTAGTCTAGTCTTAGTGTTCTACTAATTCAACACTGGAAATTTTTCCCTTTAGACAAACTCCTAAGCCGTTTAGAATTTTGTGAAATTCCCAAGTAGTACATAGACAGGCATGAAACAAGCCTCGACTCACTCAAATTTTGGAACCAGAACAAAAAAGAAGAATCTCTTGATTCAAATTTAAGGGAGAAAATTAGAACATAAGAGCCTAAAAAATCGACCCTTGAAGCTCTAATTGTGCGAATAAAAAAGCTAGAAAAGCATTTACACTTGATATTATACCCATTTCATTTGACTTTCCTCTGTATACGTCCAATTGTACAGATCATTCAGAACATGTTGATTTGTTGAGGCCAGATTCTAGACCTTGTACTCCTGGAGGCAGTATTGTTCCACATGCACCAGTTTTCAAAGCGAAATTGAAAGATGTTCAACTTCTTGAAGCAAGTAATGTTCGCTTCGAAATGATTGCTCGAGCAATGCCTCTTCCGACCGTGACATTGTAAGTTGAATTGATGTAGATCAAGATAATCTGTATCTCTTTGTTTGGGCGATACTTATCAGTTACCAAAATTATCTCACCTCAATCATAATCTAATCACAATCAATTGGCATACTTTCCAGTTACAAAGATGACAAGCTATTGGAGCAAAACGATAGAGTGAGAGTCGTTTTTGAGAATAAAGAATGCTTCGAGTTGATCATTGATCATGTTAAGCCAGAAGATGAAGGAATTTACAAAGCTGTGGCCATCAATCCTTTGGGTGAAGATATGACTGTTGGCCGTTTAACAACAACAAGTAAGTTGATTTGATATTCTTTTTCTATTTCACAAGGTTTTAGCCAGATAAGCCTTGATAATTGGGCAGAAGGCATGACAACTCATTTCATGATAAAGTGATATAAAGTTCATCGTATCGAAATATTTTTCCTACAAGTTCTCTCAATCTTCATGAATGAGCAGTTTTCTGTTGAGCCTCTCTTAGTGCCTAATGTTCATTGTCCAATTGGAAATGAATTTAGTACTGTTTTGATTCTCGTCTCGTTTTGTCATAAACCGTTATGTCCTGTCCTGTCCAATTTATCATGTGTTTTTGAACAGCTATCACCTTCAAACATACATGCATATTTTTTCATGCATGAAATCAAAATCATAAATCGTTTTGTTCACTGCTCACATCAGAGCATAAAGATGTATTCCCAGGATTGGACGATGATTTCTCTTTCGCCGAGTGTGAAAGTACTGAAATATCTCGAGCCGATTCTCGATTAGGCTCAGCAGCATCCGCATCACCCGCATTCCGATGGTTCAAGGATGGCCATGAATTTGAAGCTAGTGATCGATTCCAGTGTTCATTTGATGATCAGGAGGACAGTATCGCTCTACTTTTCCAACATGTGACACCGGGCGATGCTGGACTGTACACATGTGTTGCTAATACGTGTAGTGGTAAGATATCGTGTTCAGCTGAGCTTAATGTTCAGGGTGAAGTTCGAAAAATACGAGAACCGGAAGCACCTCGTATCAAAGCATCAATGAACGATGTTGAAGTGAATGAAGGTGCCTCAGCAATGCTTGAAGCTAAAATAACGGGATTTCCTAGACCACGAATTGTTTGGTATAAAGATAATGAGAAAGTGGTATCTGATGAGAGACACAAGTTCATGTATGAAGATGAAGAAAGTTATACTCTTGTCATCAAGAATGTTAGAATTACTGATGCTGCACGCTATCGAATAGTGGCCACAAGTGATTTGGGTGAAGTTGAAACTTCCGGTAATCTAACAGTGACCACAACACCCAAAATAAAACGGCAACTTCGAGATCAGTGTGTGATGACCGATGGTCCATTGCGATTGGATGTCGGTGTGGAAGGAAATCCTCCACCGGAAGCTCAATGGTTTAAGGATGGTAAAGAGTTGAAAGAAAATGATAGAATTAAGATTATGGCTGAAGATGATGTTCGCTCATTGATAATTGAATCTGCAAAATTAGAAGATTCTGGTAATTATTCTTGTGTGGTTACCAACAGTTGTGGTCAGCAAACCACCCAAACAGTGGTCAAAGTTAATGGTGAGTTGTCCAAGGCTTGTTCAGCTCTTTTCTTCCCATATTAATATAAATGGTGCATGAAGAAAATCCCTTTGTTTCTACCTTATTTCTGTGGTCATATCAATGAATGTGAAGAAGATCGAGAGCACTTCTATCATTCAATACCGTTGTTTAATTATAACTATAATTAGAACTAATGAATTCCAAGTTTTATCTGAAAAAAATATTTAAACTTCAGAAAAAATGCTCAATAAGGGTGATGAAAACCTTTTTTCCTTTGATTTAGCTTCACCAAAATTTGAAACCAAATTGAAAGACACAAGTGTGGCAGCTGGTGATACAGTTGAATTCAAGGCGAAAATAACCGGTGAACCCAAACCGGAAGTTGAGTTTTTGAAAGATGGCGAAAAAATTACACCAGACAGCAGAATCAAGATAGAGAAAGAAGGTGATACTCATCGATTGATCATCCGGAAGGCCAAAGAAGAGGATGCTGGCTCATATCAATGTGTAGCTAAAAATGAACATGGAAGTGTTGAGAGTGATGGAAAACTAGAAGTTTTGATGGGACCAATATTTGAGGAAAGTTTACATGATCGAGAGTGTAATGAGGATGACAAAGACATTGATATGAGTGTTAAAATTAATGCCAAGCCTGAAGCAGAGGTCAAATGGTTATATGAAAATAAGGAGATTCGAATGAGTGAAACGAAAAATATTATCAAAGAATCAGATGGCCGATACACATTGAGAATGAAAAGTGTTACACAAGAAGAAACTGGCAAATATACTGTTGTTGCATCCAATAGTGAAGGTGAAGCTCGATCCAGTGCAGTGTTGACAGTTACAAAATCTAAGGAAAAACTGAAAAAAGAAGAGATGCTCAAGCGACAAATGTCAGAAGAGCGGAAACGGAAAGAGGAAGAGGAGCGAAGAAAGGAGAAAGAATCGAAAAAAGATGAAGTGATGGAGCAAGATGAGGAGAAAAAATCCTTATCACGCAGAGCATCTCAAATGGAACATGTTAAAGAGGAGGATGAAGCAGAGATGGAAAAATTTAAAGCATCATCTCGTCGAGAATCTCGAGAAAAACTCAGCAGACAGGCATCAAAGATTGATGAAGCTGAAATTGGTGAGAAAAAAGAGGAAACAAGACGTGTGTCAAAAGATTCAGGTCGTGATGAAGATATGAAGAAAAAAATTGACGGAGACACCAATACCGATGATATGAGGCGAGATGATAAAGATACAAGTCCCAAAATTGATGGAGATGTTTCGATGGATCGTCGACAAAGTAGAGATTCAAGAGACAAGCGATTGTTGGGTGATGGTGATGTGGATGATGGAGATGAATCAGATGATCAAGGACAAAAATTTAAGCGTAAAGCAAGCGGTGATTCTAACACTGACAGTAAACTCAGTAAGTCTGGTAGCAGTAGAGACAAAGTAGTTGGAGATGGTAACATAGACGGTAGTAGTAGTGATACTAAATCCAAACCAAAATTAAGAGGCGATTCCTCCTTTGATCAGCATCCTAAGATGCCCAGTCAAGATTCTGAGATGATGGATGAGAGTGATGAAATTTTCGGAGATAGACCGAAGTCGGCAAGTGAGAGAAGACCTAGTAAGACAGTCCATCAGGAACGTAGAGCAAGCTCATCTAGACCAAGGCTTGAAGATTCATACCCATCAGATCGTAAACCATCGATTCATGACGTAAAACAGCCATCAGATGATGGCTTACGAAGAAAATCAATTGAACCGAGACTAGAAGATGATATTCTTGATGAACACGGTCTTCTTCTTGGTAGGAGAAGAAGTAGTGCTATCAAGCCAGTGGACAAAGGTCAACCAGTTCAGAAGTCGACTGATGATGGTAAAACTCGAAAGCCAAGCATAGGAACAGAGCCAGAGACAAGATTTGGAAAACCAGGGTCCCATGATGGCTTGAGTTCTGATCAGATTGAGCAATCAGCTGAAGATAAAAATAAGCTTCCTATGAGAAGAGGCTCCAGTACAAAACCCATCGATGAAGCTGAAAACGATCAAAAACTAAATGATTTACTTAAAAAATCTCCTTCTGGATCGAAGTTTTCCGAACGAAAACCAAGTCTTTCAGATGCTACCATGGGAGATCGAAGAGCTCTCAGTCGAAGTGACTCTGTAGATGGTATTGAGAGTGGCCAATTGAAACCTGAAGATGATGATTGCAATTTAGAAGAGCAATCTAAGCCCTTCTCTAAGACTAGTCGAAAGCCGAGCATTTCGAAAGTACCAGAAGTCGAGTCTCAGACTGATGTCGAACGCAGACCAAGTTTGAAGAGGACTCCCAGTGATAATTTATCAGATGACAGAGGAAGGCGGAAGAGCAGCTCATCTCAACCTGATTATATTGCCACCGATCGAAGACCTTCTATTGGAGTATCAGAAACTGATTCCAAACGTAGGCCTAGTCTTCGAGGAAGTCCTGATGATAGTATTCCAGATGAGATGGGTAGACGTAAGAGTAGCTCCTCTCATCCTTATGATACTGTTAGCGATAGAAAACCTTCTATTGGAGCATCTGAACCTGACTCTAAACGCAGACCAAGCCTTCGAGAAAAACCTAGTGATAATGTCCCAGATGAAGAAGTGAGTAGAAAAAGTAGCCCATCTCACCCTTATCATGGTATTAGTGATCGTAAACCTTCTGTCGGAGCTTCCGATACTGATACCGAACGTAGACCAAGTTTCAAAAGAGGTCCTAGTGATGATGTTTCAGATGAGAGGGGAAGACGAAAAAGCAGCTCACTTCATCGTGACCATGCTACCGATCGAAAACCTTCCATTGGGACATCTGAAACTGATTCTGAACATAAACTAAGTCTTGGAGAAAGTCCTAGTGATGAGGTCCCAGGGGCAGGAGTGAGGAGAAAAAGTAGTTCATCTCACCCTGATCATGGTATTAGTGATCGTAAACCTTCTATCGGAGCTTCCGATACTGATACCGAACGTAGACCAAGTTTCAAAAGAGCCCCCAGTTATGATATATTAGATGAAAGGGAAAGAAGAAAAAGTAGCTCATCTCATCCTGATCGTGTTACCGCCGATCAAAAACCCTCTTTTGGAATATCGGAAACTGATGCTAAGCGTAAGCCAAGTCTTCAAGAAAGTCCTGATGATAGTGCTCCAAATGAGATGGGGAGACGTAAGAGTAGCTCTACTCAACCTGATCGTGATAATTACGGCCGAAAGCCTTCTATTGGAACTTCTGAGACTGAGCGTAGAGCAAGTTTTAAAAGATCTCCTAGTGATGATGCTGTTGATGAGAGGGGAAGACGAAAAGGTAGTTCATCTCATCCTAATGATAATATCGGCTATCGAAAACCATCTATCGGAGCATCTGAAACAGATTATGAAGGTAAACCGAGCCTTCAAAGAAGTCCTAGCGAAAATGTCCCAGACGAAGGTGTGAGAAGAAAAAGTAGCTCATCTCAACCTGACCATGGTATCAGTGATCGTAAGCCTTCTATTGAAGCTCCTGATACTGAACGTAGACCAAGTTTCAGAAAAGCTCCAAGTGATGATAAATTGGATGATAAAGGAAGACGAAAGAGTAGCTCGTCTCATCCCAATGACACCACTGCCGATCGTAAGCCTTCTATTGGACTTTCTGGAACTGATGAAAAACCAAAAGTTCGGAAAAGTCCCGCTGATCATCGTAGACTCAGTTCAATAGATGAGCCAGATAAACAAGTTCCTCAAAATGAAATTCAGCGATCAACTTCTTCTGATAAGGGTCAAGTAGCACCCATTGACCAAAGAGATATCTATGGGAAACAGCCCCAGGAGCTTGATGAAGGGAAAACTAGTAGGAAGCCAAGTCTATTGGGCCAAGACAGCCTTAAATCACCCAGTTCAAGTAGAAGAGGCAGTGAGCTCGGACAATCCGATAGTCATCCAATGTCAACTGAATATGAAGCCTTAAAACCAAATGACAAGTCCTCTCCTGAACTCAGGAAGAGTCCTAGTACTGAAAATGACAAAAGTCCTATTGATGATATCACGAAAAATGATAAACAAAGGAGAAGAAGCTCATTCAAACCAATACTTGAAGATGTCACAGATTCTCATGAATCTCGAAAACCCGAATTGATGAGAGGACAAAGTTCTACGCTGGATAATCGTGGTGGTGATGCTCTTGGTCCAACTATCAGCCATCCTGATGATGATGAGAGGGATGCTAGATTATTTGGACCTAGAAGATCCAAAGATAGAGGACCTCAAATCGAAGAGATTGAAGATGATCAGCTCAATGAACAACCTGATATGGATGGACCAAGAGGCAAAGTAACTGAACCTGAAGAGCTCGATAGTTTTCCATCTAGAACTATTCCCGATTCTTCTAGGGATGAAAAACATCCTCAGGAGAGAAAGGATAGTCTTGTCAAAAAACATGAACCAAGGAAGGACTCTCTAAAAGTAGAAGATAGCTTAATACCTAGGGATCGATCAGAAAGTAGCCTAGAACCTGAATCCAAGACTGATCGGAGGTCTAGTCTTCGCAAGAGTCCTAGTACAGATATTCCATCAGATGTGCCAAGAAGAAAGAGTCGCTCTCCTATCGATAGTTTGAGACATGTAAAACCAGCATCCATTCCACCAGATTCAAAGAATGACCTTCTCAAATCGGATTCATCCGAAGATAGGGCAAGTCCGAAGAATCGTGTGCCAGTAGGAAGAGATCTTGAAAGTAGTGATGATAAACCTCAGTCTAGGGAGGATCTTTCAAGCAAGAGACCTAGTGAAGTCTCTGTTAGTGATCAAAAAACTCCAGAAGAATCGAAACCAGGTCTTGCCAATCGTAAACCTAGTCTCTACGATGAGAAAAGTCAAGAGATTCCGAATGAAGATGATTCCATCGGTAGAAGAAGGAGTAGTGCTTCTAGTTATGGTCCAGGAGATTCCAATCGAGATAGTCCAAAACTGAATGATAAGAGTAGTCGAAAATTGAGCTTTGCACCAGAACCAGAGGTACTTGATGAGAGAACCAAACGCAAGTCGAGCCTTTTAGATGGTCCAAGCTCTGATCAAAATCAAAGAACTCCTGAGAAAGGTGATTCGGTTGATAGTAGGAGAGGAAGTCAGTCAAAGGTCAGACCGGGTGATGAAGATTCAAACTTGTATGATGGAAAACCTAGTGAGAAACGCTCATCTATTCCGAAAGATAGGCTGCTCGATAGTCGTTCACCTAGTGCCTCTGATCTTGTTGGCGAAGAAATTCCAAAAGATAATCTAGCTGGAAGAAGGAAGAGAACTGAACCAAAATCAGGAGATGACACTAATTTGAAGCCACGACCATCTCTCTCAGATAGTCAAGATAGTAGAAAACCTTCAGAATCAGACGAAAATCATTTACCTGAACGAAGAAGACCAAGCTCAGGGGATGGTTTCAATGGAAAAGTTCCAGATGAAAGGAAGAAAAGTGTTGATGAGTCGGATAAAAAACCTTCCATCTCTGATAAAAAATCAGATGGTATTTCTGCTACCACACGCAAGCCTAGTCTTACGCCAATATCGGAAGTAGATCATCCCGAGGATAAGCGCAGATCGAGTTTGAAAAATGGTCCTGATAGTAAGAGAAGAGGCAGCGCTTTAGAACCTACTTTAGAAGCTCCCACCAAAACTGATTTTAAAGCAAGTCCAACTGACTCAGATCATCCTCAACTCCTTAGGAAGTCCTCTAAGCCTCTAATTGAAGATTCCCAACCCATTCGTCGTGGCTCATCTCCATTAGCTACAGATGATGGTAAAATGAGAAGAGAAAGGAGAAGAGATAGTGATTCTAAGCCAGAAAAAAGTCCTTATCTAGAACAACCGGAGGAACAGTCACCACTCTCTTCAAAAACCGATGAAAAACCCTCCACTAACCGTAGGCGAAGCCAAATCGGCGACAAAGACGAAAAACAGCCTTCTGTTGATAGTTCTGACAAGAAAGGTGTCTCTTCTACCAGGTCAAATGATGATGATGATTCACCAATCGGTAGAAGATCCACGAAACCTGGTGCGAGTGACACACCAGTGAGTGACAGAGGAATCGCCAATAAATACCCCGTAGATGGTAGAAAAGATGATATCAATGAGAAACCCTCTAAATTTGATGATGATATTCTTTCTGACCAACAAACAGACAGAACCAGCGAAAGTCATGATGATGATACTGAGGAAATCCCTGTAACACCCAAAGATCGAGCTGCTCGACCGAGAGGAGATTCCATTTTCGATGCTGAAGAGCGTGCCAAGATCACAGGAGTGGAACCAATTGATGATGATTCTAAAGGACGAAAATTAATTGCAGATTCGGATATGGGAGATAAACCTGTGTTCGAGAAAGGTTTGGTGGACAGAGAAGCAATGGAAACCGATAATAATGTTGAATTCGATATCAAATTGAAAGATACAAAACCAAAGCCCAAAATCGATTGGTTTGTGGATGATGTTCTCATAATGCCAAATGATCGACGATACAAAATGGTTCCTGATGAAGCGAGTTGTGTCTACAAACTGATAATACGAAGACCTGATGAAACCATGGAAGGTGTATACAAGTGTAAAGCTTCCAATGAATATGGTTATGATGAAACATCGGCAAAATTCACGATCATTCGAGAGCCCAAGTTTATTAAGAAGCTGAGAGATAAAGATATCGATATAAGTGATAAATTAATTCTATCAGTCAAAGTAGATGGTATTCCTGAACCTGAGGTGACATGGTACAAAGATGGTGAAGAAGTAGCCGCTTCAGCAACGATCACACTCCAAAGAGAATCAGATGGATCACATTCGTTGATAATTGAAAAATCTCAGAACAAAGATGAAGGAACTTACAAGTGTGTAGCAATTAACAAGCTTGGCAAAGATGAAACAGTAGCTAAAATTACTGTCCTAAGTCCACCAGAATTCAGTAAGAAGTTGGAAGATGTAACTGTCACACTAGGTGATTCGATTGTACTTGAAGTGAAAGTTTCTGGAGCAGATCGAGTTATGTGGTATAAAGATGGTCTCAAATATTGTGATGCAATTGCTGAATCTGATGGAATAACTTATCGCCTCAAGCTGGCATCAGCTAAAATGGATGATGCTGGAGAATATCGATGTGTAGCATGGAATTCATTTGGTCGTGTGGATTCAGGAATTGGCAAGCTAACTGTGAAGCCTCTTGAGGACCGAGAACCACCTAAATTCACCAAACCTCTACAAGATATCGAAGTAGCCGGTGATACTGATGCTCGTTTCGATGTCCAAGTGACCGGCTCACCAAAACCCAAAGTATCATGGTTACGAGATGGTATAGATCTCAAAGAATCTGATAGAATTATAATGAAGGAGGAAGAAGATAATAGCTACTCTCTTACGATTAAGAATACCAAACAATCAGACGAAGCAGTTTATTCTTGTTCAGCTTCAAATGAAATGGGTGAAGCTCAAGATCAAGCATCTTTGACTGTGAAAATGGCTGAAAAACAAGAGAAACCTCGTATAACTGGCCTAAGAGATATTGAAACCGAAATTGGTTCAGATGTTGATTTTTCTGCCAAAGTATCAGGATATCCAGTGCCAGAAGTTGTGTGGAAAAAAGATGGCAAAACATTGAGATCTGATGATAACATTAGAATATCTCGAGATACAGAAGATGAAACTCTGCATCATTTGAGAGTGAAAAAGGTACAAGAATCAGATACCGGAAGTTTCACTCTTCGAGCATCAAACCCTGCTGGTGAAGAAGAAAAAAGTGCCCAATTGACAATCACAATTGAGGCACCTCATTTCACCAAGCAACTTCGAAATATAACCGCCAAACCGGATACAGAAATCATACTGGAAGCTGAAGTTGCCGGATACCCTTCACCAAAAATCACATGGTTTAAGGATGGCAAAGAATTGAAAGAATCTTCATCTGTTATCATAACACAAGAAGATGGTGTATGTCGTCTTATTTTGAAAAATATTAGCAATGATTCAGCTGGACTTTACACTTGTAAGGCTGAAAATGAAGCAGGTACAGATGAGACAGAGGCAACATTAACTGTCAGTGTTGGACAAGAATCTCCTCGATTCACCAAGCCATTGCATGATGAGACTGTTGATCAAGGAGATGAAATTGTTCTCGAAGTAGAAGTTAAAGGATCACCTCCACCTTTGATATCATGGTTTAAGGATGGACGAAGATTGTCACAATCACCCAAAGTATCGATAACTCAGGCAGATGGAATCAGTAAATTGGTACTCAAGAATGCTAATGATGATAATGCTGGTCTGTACACCTGTAAGGCTGACAATGATACTGGTCAAGACGAAACCCAAGCGAATGTCAATGTTAATCCACCTCAAGAGGCACCCAAATTTATTAGGCCATTGCGTGATATTGCAGGTCAACCAGGAAAGAATATAGTTCTCGAAACTGAGGTCACCGGTTTTCCATCTCCAAAAATATCATGGTATCAGGATGGCCGAAGGTTGTCAGAGTCAGCGAATGTTTCCATCTCAGAATCAGATGGAATCTGTAAGCTTGTGCTGCGGAATATATCTGATAGTTCAGTTGGAACTGTCTCGTGTAAGGCTGAGAATCCAATTGGAAAAGATGAAACAACATCAAAAGTCTCTGTTCAAAGTCCTCTGAAGTTTATCAAAAGTTTACCACCAAAAATGGATGTGCCTGAAGGTGATTCATTCCGCTTGGAAGCTCAACTTTCTGGTCCTCTAGATCAAGCTGAAATCAAGTGGCTAAAGGATGGAAAAGAGATTCCAGAGGACCGTAGACATCGAATAGCAGTTGATCAAGATGGTAACATTGCTCTGATTGTAGAAGATTCATCTCCTAATGATGTTGGTAACTACCAAGTAGTCGTACAGACACCAACTCAAAAGATTCATTCAGATTGTCATGTATCATTGATACCGAAAGAGATCAAAAAAGTACCTCGAGATCCAAAATTCTTGGAAGAACTTAGACCGGCTAAGGTTGAAGAAGGAACACCTTTGAAACTTGAAGCCAAAGTCAGTGGCTTTCCAAAGCCGAACGTTTCATGGTACAAAGATGATGAACCATTGTCACCAGGACCACATCATGGATTCATTTATGAGCCCGATGGTACTGTCGGACTGCTGCTAGACAATTGTACTTCCGATGATGCTGGTGTTTACAAAGCTGTGGCCACAAATGATTCAGGTGATGCAACAACCGAGGCTCAAGTTGATGTGGAAAAGCCCAAGCCACCATCATCAAAACCAACTTTCAGCTGTGATATGAAGCCAATTGATGTTAAGCAAGGTGAATCAATTTTCTTGCAAGTAAAAGTTGATGGTAATCCACCTCCATCAATCAAATGGCTTAAAGATGGTGATGAAATTAAACCCGATGGATCCCACATCAGTATTGTCACTGAGCCCGATGGAACCACAACACTGCGAATTGACCATTCAATGCCCGAAGATAGTGGTAAATACACTATTTCGGCAGCAAATGATGCTGGTCGAAATCGAACCAGTGTTCCGGTGTTTGTTCGAAGAGAAACTAAGCCAATCAAGAAACCTGAGTTCGAAATGCCCCTAGTAGCTATCACACTGAAAGCTGATGAACCAGGAGAAATATCGGTTAAAATTGTTGGTGAACCTAAACCGGAAGTTCGATGGTTCAAGAATGGTGAAGAACTAGTGCCAAATGGAAGGATCCACTTTGAAGAGAAGCCATCGGGAACCCATTCAATAGTAATTGATAATGTTTTACCAGGCGATGCTGGCAATTATACATGTGTGATTGGTAATCCTGCTGGAGAGGAAAGATCATCTGCTCCAGTTTTAGTGAATCGTAAGTATTTGACTATATTTGATGCTTTCACTTACCGTTATCATATTTTTTTATCAACAAACTCTTATCAATCACTATCTTTTTTCAACAATTTATCTTTTACAGAGCCTCCTGATTTTTCCAAAAAATTGGAAAGATCTCTGAGTGCAATCGAAGGATTCCCGGTCAAAATAGAGACCAAAGTTGAAGGTGAACCAAAACCAGAAATAACATGGTCAAAAGATGGTGAAACAATCATACCTGATGGAGATAGAATTCGAATTATCAATGAGCCTGATGGGCTATCTTCAGTTGTTATCCAGAATGCTCGACCATCTGACAAAGGTACTTATGGCTGTACAGCTACCAATCCATTAGGAACCAAGAAAACGGAAGGTGATATTGATGTCAAACCAAAGAGTAAGGATGGTGATGAGGAGACTGAGCCAAGATTCATCCAATCTATATCAGATAATGATGTTGATGAAGGAAAATCAATGAGATTTGAGGGTGTCATCGAGGGTAATCCAATATCAGATATCAAATGGTTCCGCAATGGAGAAGAGTTGACATATGGCTCCAATATCATTCCATCGTTTGACGGAAGACGTGCTTGTCTTGAAATTCGAAATAGTGGTCCAAGAGATGAGGGCGAATATGAATGTCGTGTTAGCAATAAACTAGAAACTGTGTCATCAAAAGCTCACGGTTATGTTAGACCCAGATGTCCACCGAAATTCACTCAACCACTTTCAGATGTTTCATGGAGCTCAAGAAATCCGGTAACATTATCATGCCGAATTTCTGGTAATCCAGAACCAGAAATCCAATGGTATTATAACGGTAAACTCATCCAGCCGAGTCTCAAATATCGAATGAAAAAAGATGGAGATATTCTCTCGCTCACCGTTCTGGATCCTCGTCCTACTGATAGTGGAAGCTTTGAGTGTAGAGCAAAAAATTCTTTTGGAATGGATAGTACTAAATGCAATCTAAGAATAAGGTGAATATTTTTTATACTACCTCTTTTTGATCAGAAAGCCTAATTTTTTGTACTTTACCAGTGATCGAGTGTCGAAAGATGAACCTGCACACTTTATAAAGCGTTTCAATGACTATGAATGTGAGGAAGGAAGAACTGCAAAATTCACTGCCTGTATTAGTGGTAATCCTAAGCCAGAATTGAAATGGTAAGTGTTGTACTGTTGAAATTCTTGGCAGAGTAATTTAAACTTCAATTTTTATCAGGTTCAAAGATGGGCGTGAATTTAAGCCTTCATCCAAGCACACGATAGATGTTGAATCGAATGGAATAGTTCGGATGACAATAAAGAATGTTGAGCCTATCGATATTGGAGAATATCGACTGGAAATTAGCAATTCTGTTGGGCGGGACTCATCAATTGCTAGACTTTCGCTCGAAGGTATGATACTCAGTTGTGGGATTGATTCTGGGTCACATTTTCTAATCTAACATTATTACGCTTTTCTAATTGTGCAGAGCCGAGATTCAAGCGGCGAGAGCCTTTGGACACATCATCAACCAAAGGTCCTCCAGGAATACCAAGTGGAGTTCTCGAGAAACCCAAAATCTTACGGATGTGGGATACTGGAGTATCACTGGGATGGAAACCATCAGTCTCACATGTTCCAACACAGCCAGTCACCTATGCTGTTGATTGGACACGCTATCCCAGTGAAGATTGGAAAACTTATCGATCTGGAATCAGAGGCACAAGGTGTGATATTCCTGGCCTCAAGCCTGGTCAAGATTACAGCTTCCGTGTCAGTGCAATGAACAAATATGGAGCCAGCAAGCCATCACCTACACTAACCGCTTATCGAAGCAAGTTGTATGAACCTGGAGATTTTAAGCCGAAAGAATATGAAATTGAACGACCACCAACAGATAAGCAAGCATGTGCTCCTTACTGGTTACGTAAGGAGGAAGATGTTATGTATGGAATCTTACGTCAACCCGTTACAATTGAATTTTGGGTTTATGGCTATCCAGAACCGAATATTCTCTGGTATTTCAATGACGTAGAGGTAAGTTTAATGAAATATTTTGATGAAATCTAATTCGAAATGACAGAGACTTTCATTTTACTGATCAGATTCTCCCGATTGTTAGAGATGAAAATTATCTGTTATTGATCAAAATTAGGTTTTTTGAAACACATCAATCATCAGTCAATGACTCTCCGGTATATGAGATGTCATCACAGTATAAATATTTATGATTTTCCTAATACTTTCACCCTCTTCGCTATTTTGAGGATTTAAAATTTAATGATTCTCATTCCAGATCAAAGTTGGTGGTGGCAGTAAGTTTGATACTCTCCATGATCGTAACGGTAAAGTTTGTTTATTCATAAATCGAATGACGGAGCAAGATGTTGGTGTATATACGTGTAAAGCGTGGAATGAGCATGGTGAAACAGTTAAAAAAATTAGGCTTCTTGAAGCTGGTAAGTGAATGGAAAAATAACATACATCGAAAATTCTTCTCAAAATAATCGATCATCAATCACTTCAATTCTATTCTGGGCTTTTTCAGAGCCGCCAATGTTTACACTAAGATTGAAAGAAACTACTGGAATGGCATATAAATCAGTTCGAATGGAGTGTAAAGTGACTGGAAAACCGATGCCACAAGTGAAATGGTTCAAGGGATGGTCTCCATTGTATGATTCTGATCGAGTGAAAATTCTTTGGGAAGATCCTGATCATTCTACCATGTTCATGACTTCAGCGATAACTCGAGATTCTGGTCTCTACTCAGTTACAGCTATCAATTTCGTTGGAAGTGCCTCATGTTCAGCCAATTTATCCATCGAAAGTAAGTGTGACTTCATCAACACTTCGGACATGAAAAATAAATTGAATTCTCCAACAAAATTTTGAATAAATTATCTATTTTTCAGATGATGAAATACTGTACAATTGGGCAAATTACGTGCCAAGAATTGTGAAACCCAAGCGTCGTGCTATCGAGGAACATTATGATATTGGTGACGAAATAGGAAGAGGTACTCAAGGAGTAATTTATCATGCCCAAGAACGTCGATCAGGTGACAGTTATGCAACCAAATTTATGCATGGCAAAGGTCCAATGAGAGAATTCATGCAACACGAATTGGATGCAATGAATCAATTATTCCATCCAAAATTGCTCCGTTTGGCTGATGCATTTGATCACAAGGACACCATGTGTCTAGTAACCGATTTGTGTGATGGAGGTGATCTGCTCAAAAGTATTTTAGAGCGAGGAACTCTAACTGAAGGTGAAGTGGCCCACTATATTAAGCAAGTTTTGGAAGGTCTTAATCACATGCATTGTCGTGATATTGGACATCTCGGCTTAACGGTAAGTGTACTGATTCCAGTTTCAAATCGCAACCTTTATCATGAGCCTCTTTGATTTCATTTTTTCCAAATCTATCAGATAGGGGATATTCTCGTTGAACATGTGAATAGTGATGATATAAAAATTGGAGATTTTGGACTAACTCGAAAGCTAGCTCCAGGCAAACCTTTATTCCTTCGCTATGGTCATCCAGAATTTGTTGCACCAGAAATTGTAAATAACAAAGAATCCACCTTGGCGGCTGACATGTGGAGTGTTGGCATAATAACTTACCTACTCTTAACCGGAATCTCACCATTTTTGGGTGAAAATGATCGTGAAACACTGACAAGATTAAAAGAGGGTCAAATCAATTTCAGTCATGATGCGTTCGCTGGTGTATCCGGTAATGCTCGAGATTTTCTAACCAAACTTCTAGTCACCGAGCCAACTAAGCGTATAGACGTCAAGCGAGCTCTTAACCATCCATGGCTTCAGCCTGGATCCATATCATCTCTAACCGAACAACTTCCATGTATAAATAACCTGAAGGATTACCGTGAAAAATGGAAAACATGGGTAAGCTATTTACACCAACTCGAAGTGTATTCCTCTCCTACACCTAGAATCTAACCTAAAACTAGGTCACATCAATCATGAATGTTCTCTGAGATCGAAAAAAAAATTTTCTCTCACTTTTCCAATTTCTTTTCTTATCTCTTCTTCTTGAAGCATAAAAACGCTTCTTGCAAGAAATGGTATCGACGTAATCCAATGGAAACCTGCTTCACTGATCCCAGTAAAATGATTTATCCACCTGATCAAGAATATTCACCTCCTGATACACCAACAGGTGAACATCATCCCAAATTCAAAGCGTCCGAATTTGATCCATCAGTTTCAGCTCGACCAGGTTGGGAAACCATGAACATCACATCTGAAAGCCAGTAAGTTTCATGATTCATGTAGCTGAATTCAGAACCTGGAAAAAATTTTCCCATGAAAAAAACTAATCTCTCTTCCTTCAGATACCAATCTGGTCCGGACACCTATCTTCTACCTCATCGCGATGTCGATTTTCCTCTACGTATTCGGGAATACCTGAGAGTGGGTGCTAGTCGAAGTCCAAGTTTGGCCAACAATCTTCGCATGTCACATTGGGGAGATCCGAACGTAAGAAATGTTACTTTTAAATCTCGAATGATATCATTTGGCTCAATTGTCCTGTCTCTCTGTATATTCACCTCTGTTCTCCAAATGCTATTCGGTGTGATAGACGAGATAGGCTCAGCTAGCTGTGCAACTACCTCACAATGTGTAGCCGAATTTCGAATTCCTAGATGAACCAATTGCGTAGTGTTGAGAATGAATTTATTTTTTTCTAGACGAATGAAAAATTTTGTGAAACCAATATTCCTCTTTTATCTCAATTAGATTCCAGTGAACCTTTTCCTTTCCTTATTTTTTTTATTGAAATTTGTTCTTGTCCAAAGAAGACGACAGAATATTCTTGCATAATCAAATGATGCTCTAATCAGCTCATTTTGATTATCGATATTAGCTGAGAGTGCAGTTTTAGGGATCGAAAAACACATGAACACACATAGTTTCTATCCAGAATCGGTTCTTCCTTCAAGCCAAAAATATGCATGGGTATCATGCCGTCCTCTTTAACGCATCTCAATGTTGAGTAATTGTGTATACATATTTGTTAATTATGTTTTCCTGACAGAATACTATTTTATAATATGAATATTTTTAGTCACAGAGTCATATGAAAAACGTTTTACAGCTTTCCTTAGGCGAACAAATATCAATAAACTTACCAAGTGTAGCTTTAAGCACAATGTGAACCAGATTTTTCGCTCTAACTCAATCGTCAATCAAATTGAACTCATGCAATTTTCTTTGGCTTGATGGTGAACTTGATACAATCTGTTCAAATAATTATCTATATTCTTTGGGATAAAACGATGATATTAGATGATATGATATGATAATAGATATCATCATATTTCACTGATCTTTATCCACAAAATCTCCACCTTGGCCCACTTTTTGATGACATCATTCTGGCTACACTTCTTTGGACTTTGACAAAATTTTCTAGGTGAAAATTCTGCTATCATTCCCTGAGTTGAAGCTTCATGCTTAATTAGGCTCAGAGGCTGTGAAATGAATCATACTGTCCATTGTCTTTGTCCGTTGTCTTGGTCCTAAACCTTCCCTTTCTTTGTGTATTTTTTTCCATTTGCACTTTTTTAGCCATACATTGGCCGTCGTTCTTCACCTCAGGTATCTGTAAGAGAACGTCGACGATTCGTCGAAGTGATGGACGAAGAGATTGACGATGAACGTAAAGGTCTGGACAATCGTCGAGTACCGATGAGATTACAGCATGAGATTGGTACTCCTGGCCATGCATATGGACAAGTTCATCACTTGAAACAGGAAGCAGCTCTGAATATTGGTGAAAAGATTACCGTTAAAGCTGTTCCACCATACTTTAGGGAAAAAATTCGGGATGTCATCATTGATGAAAGTGATGAGGTAATTTTCACCTGCTATCCAGTTGGTGAACCTAAGCCAACGATAACGTGGTTCCGAAATGACGGAATTATCTTGGAATCTCCTCGAGCTCAATACAAAGATCTACCTTCCGGTCGAGTACAGCTTCATATTCAGCCATCATATGCAATAGATGCTGGTTGCTACAAGTGTGTAGCACGTAATGATCATGGTGTAGCATTTTGTCGAGCCAGATTAAAGTTTGGAACAAAACCAGAGAGACCAGATACACCTAAGGTCAAGGATGTATCTTCACATGAAATATGTCTGTGTTGGCCTCCACCGAAAAATAGCGGCAATTCTTGGATAACATCGTATTCACTTGAATACCAGAAGCGTGATGAAAGTACATGGAAAACTGTGTCAGATGATATAACACAAGAGATTTATCTAGTTGATTCTCTGGACCCAGAAACAACATACGTTTTTCGTCTCAAAGCGAAAAATAAGTTCGGCTGGAGTGAAGTTAGCCTGGAAACAGACCCAATCACAACCAAATCAGCTCAAGTTCATTCACGAGTTACTCTTCCTCGAACTTTGTCAATAGTTCGAGCAAGCGAACGAAAAAAGCCTCCAGAAGACATTGAACAGCAATCTGATATCGATTATACTCTGGAACGTGAGCCTATTGCAATGAAGAATGACGATCTCCATCAAATGTTCACCATAGGTGATGAAATTAGTAGAGGACGTTTCTCTTTGATACTTTCAGCCTCGATGAAAGATACCAACGAAAGGGTTGCTTTGAAAGTGTGCCTATCAGATAATCAATCATCTTCCGGCATAATGAACGAGCATGATATAATGAAATCATTGTGCCATGAGAAAATTGCTCGACTTGTGGCTGCTTGCAATGGATCCAATTTGATTGCATTGGCAATGGAGCCTCTGAGTGGTATCGATGTTGTCACCTTCTTATCACGCAAATATCAGTACAATGAAGATACAGTAACCAAGATTATCACCCAAATTCTCGATGGTATTGAATATCTTAACTTTAGAAACATTTGTGTCCTTGAGCTTCAACCAGATAACGTCGTTCTGGTTGATGACCGACTGCCACACATAAAGCTGGTTGATTTTGCAAACGCTCGACATGTTCCTGTCACTGGTACTAGAGTTTCGATTCAAGGGCAGACTGAATATTTAGGTGAGAATTTACAATGTTTCTATAATTATTAAATGAAAACTTTATCTTCGATTCTGAAACATTGGTTTTTGTGAGATATGAGCTCTTTCAGAGTGGCATATTTTCCCCTTTTCATCATCTCATGGCTCTCTCGTTGAACGAACCAAATCAGAATTGAGGTTTTTGTTGAGATTTTTAAGAAGAATAGCAAATAAGTTTGATTCAGTTTCTAATCATCTGACTATTGTATTATTCATTTTTAATTTTCATGATTATTCTTTTCATTTTCAGCCCCAGAAATATTGAAGAAAGATGAAGTCTTTGCTGCAACCGATATCTGGTGTGTTGGTGTACTAACTTATATTTTGTTGAGTGGCGTTTCTCCATTCAAAGGAGAAACGGAAGAGGAAACGGTTGAGAATGTAACATATGTGAGATACCACTTTGACCATCTATACAAAGAAGTTACCCAAGAAGCCATTCGATTCCTGATGCTTGTCTTCAAAAGATCTCCTTCGTGAGTATTTCCCAGCTATTGAACAATGATAAAAAGATGAAATCGCCAACGAATACATCAATGTGCAACGATGAACGCTTGATTGTATCTTGGATAGATGTGATCTCCTAATATATTTCTATTCATTTTTATAGGAAAAGACCCACTATAGACGAATGTCTTGACCACAAGTGGCTTATTCCAAATGATTATGCTGTTCGCAAGCGAGAGAAAACTCTTTTCTCCTCTAGCAAATTGAGCCAGTTCACCGAGGCCAATCGTTCGTTGAAACATAGCTCAACGCCTGGCAAACTTTTAACAATGTTCGGAATCTCATGAATCCATTGAGCTACAATATCATTTGATAATTAATTGTTCCCTCTTGTTCCCGATTTTCCCATCTTGTGTTCTCTCTATTCATGTGATCATCTTGTATTAATGATTCTCTCATCAAATTTGGCAGAGAAAGCTGCGTAACTGTTACGCAAAAATCAAATCCACTAGTTTTGGAAGAAACAGTCTACCATGAAGATCTCGTGAAAATGAGAAAATCTGACACACAATAATCTCTTTCTAACTTGAATGACTCTCGAAACATCTTTTGCTTCCAATAACTTTTATTCGTTATGCATCTATTCCAATTGTTGAAGACTGCTCAAAGAGAATAACGAATCTCAATTGTTTTGAATGAATAAAATTGTTATCAAAATTGGATATTATCGTTCAAGTGAATTTGTGATCGAGAATCATCGATCAACTGGAATAACTCGAAAACTTATCGACTTTCATGCCTAAAATGGAGACTTTTCTCTCTTTCTTGCTTAATAATCGATGAAATCTCTTGACAGTGTTAAGGGATGAGTATTGAGAAGCTGATTCTGCTGGTGGATTTTCTCGAATGTTCAATTCTAGGACATGTATCATCTAGCAATGTGATGAAAGAGAGGTGACTTTCGAAAATGAGACAAAACTTGGGAGATATATCTGTACATCGAGCGAAAGAGCGAATAGTGGCCAGAAACCAATCATTTCATCTATCAATAAAAAATATTTCATCGTCCCAGAAAGTTCTTTGATCTCGGATTCCCTGGTATCCAAACAAAATTAGTCTTGGAGTATCGGATTTTACTCACGGGAAAAAATGAATTTTCTAACAAAAATATCAATTTTGGTAATCGAAACATCGAAATCAATCGATTGATCGAACTAATCGAATTTTTCTACTCCCAAAGTTTGTGGCTATGACTTTTTGGCCATTGTTTTGGTTAGAACTTTTCTTCCAAGTGATCATATATTTAAGCAGTGATGGTAGTTTTGGAAAAAATTAGCAAATTTTGGAAAAATTGAAGCGACTTCTGTCCCCATTGAATTTTGATTTCTATTCTTCTCTCGGAAAGAATTACTCAAACCAAAGTGTCCTCAATTCGTAATTGGTAATGGAATGATCGTAACTTTCTGAGTCCAATAAGGTGATAGTGGAAAAGGTACCTCATCACAGTGAACTGTTGATATTTTCAACAGAGTTATCTTAATCCAACGATCAAGAGAGAATCGGAATTCTAGTGAGAAAATTTGATCACCCAAATAGCACCCCAAGCTTGAAGGTAAGACACTGGTTTAATATCGCGCCCACTTTAACTGAATTTGACTAAAGTAGGGTCAAGCTCACAACCCTGATTAGTTTTGCCTCTATTATTTGAAATTTGTGATACAAGGCTTCTTTTGAAAACTAATACTAATTTCTATTGATTTTATTCTTTTATCCAGGTGTTGGTTGTTTCCTACAACTTTGTGTGTGCTTTCAGAGGAGTTAGTTTCCGATCTCTAAATCTTTATAATTTGAGAAATAATATTGAGCAATCTGGAATCGAGTAGAAGATCTGATAAATTTTATTCAAGATGCGTAATAATCTAAAAATTGAGGATTTTGTTGCCAAGTTTTCTGGAGACCGTTTTGACGATGATCTGATTGAGTGGTTTGAGCAAGTTGGACATTTCTCCATCAACACATGTGGAAGTCATTACAAAATTGTAAACTTCTCTCAAATTGAGCTTCTTTTGGAAGGAACAGCACGAAGGTGGATCCGGTATGTCAGAAAGCAGAGGGAACAAAATCATCAACTTCATAATATGGATTACGAGATATTGAAAGATAGAATGATCAAAACTTTTTACGGTCATGATCTTAAAACAGAATACACTAAGCGAATGAACACAACAAAACAGAGAACTGAGCAGCCTGCCGTTTCATTTGCTATCAATATGTGCTTCATTTGCAAAAAAGTAGATATCAATATGAGTGAGCAGGGAATAGTTTCAGCGATTTGGGAAGGTTTGAATCAGGAGACAAAGAGAATGGTGAACAACATCCTAAATGATCGTAATTTACCTTCTACAGTTGATGAATTGATCGACACACTCAGAAATGCTGAGAGAGTTGCACAAGTAATTAGCTTTCGCAGCTGTTAGAATTTGCTCCATGAGGACCCTCGAGTTGCAAAGTTTATGTGGATCTCGCAAGCTGACCCATAATTGAGTTAAGATGACCCAAATGAAATTGATGAACAAAGAAGAGATTGGAATATCAAAAACTATACAGTCTTCAACTGTACTTGCTGCAAAATTTTATACACATCATAATTTCACCTCAATTTCTTTCCAAGTTTTCTCACAAGTGTCGAGGAAACTAACGACGCATTTGAGGCTATCTTAATTACAATAAACTACCAAAATCTCACCTCAATTGTTTCTTGAGTGGAGTTTGTATCGAAAAAGGTTAATACATCCAATCTTGATTCATTTTGCAAGAATTTTCGAATGAAGAAAATTTATCATTTGTAAATGCTGGTCATTCCTCATTTTTCTTCATTTGAATATCACAACATATACATTTGTTCGAAAATTTTCGCTCCTTGTGACCAGAAAATCGATCAAAAACGAAAAATTTCTCATTGAATATGATCTGAGATACCCAAAAGTTCCTTTGTCAGGTCGATCTTCCTTCTCTGTTTCCGCTTAACAAAGCTGAGAAGGTTGTGGGTGCATTTAGACATTGTTTAAAAACTAAATCAATCTGTAAGTCTCTAGGTCAACAATTACTGTGAGAGGTCATTTCATCTATCAACCTCTATCCATAGCAATATGGGTTGTGAAAATTGCCTCTTAGAAGAGAGAGATCACAAACCAAGAGCAAACCCATAAATACATCAGTATATTATCGATGATCGAGACAATCAAGATCCAGAGTACTTGTAGAGATATACAGTGTCGATTTTCCATCTTGTGTTCTCTCTAGTAATATGATCATCTTGTATTAATGATTCTATCAACAAATCTAAGAAAGAGAAATGTGTAATTGTTACGCCAGTAAATTACCGACCGAGTTTTGGAAAATTCAGTTTGCTGCAAAAACTTGATGAAAGTGACGAAAAAAAATACTAAATGTGTTCAACGATAAGCTCTGCCTGAATGGAGCAACAGTTGAAAAATTTTTTGCTTCCAATAAGTTTTATTCGTTATGCATCTATTCCAATTGTTGAAGACTGCCCAAAGAGAATAACGAATCTGATTTTTTTTGAATGAATAAAAATTGTTATCAAAATTGAGTAAAATCCATTTAGTAGGCCTGTATTCAAGAATTATCGGAAAACTGGTTGATTTGATTCATCTAGAAATTTTTTTTTCTCTCTCTTGAAGGTAAGTCTAGCAGTCTGATGTGATAGATATCGCTAAGATGGTACTCATAATGTATCTATACTTACATCACACAGAGTATGATGTAGTTCATAATGAGTATGAAGCATATCTCTCATTCTCATTTTGTTCGGATAGTTATTCTATCAGCATCCCGTCATCTTTATCATTCCACTCCAGCTTTGCTATCATAATTTCTTACTGTTGATGGACTCTTGTTGACTGAGTCTGAACAAGTTGTTGAGAAAATTTTTTCTTTTCTCTTTTCTAATAATTTCAGCACAAAAATATTTTGAAACGGCCTCTTATGCTTCCTGTGACCGATATCTGGTGTGTTGAAGTACAAACTCTTATTTAGCTGAGAAACGGAAAGAAAACAGTTCCAGAATATGATACATAAGGATACCACTCTGTTCATTCATACAAGATAGTTAATCCAAAACCAATCTGAATCTTGGTAATTGTCTTCACACTATCTCTTTCACGAGTAGATCCCTCAATCATGAAACGAAAGTCAAGTACAGTATAGTGTATTAAGATTCATTATCAACTTGCTGCGTTGAGTAAACTTCTGGTCGATGGATATCTTCTCTCTTATATTTTTCATGCGTTTTTTGTGATGAGTAGAGAACACGCATCATTCACAAATGTCTTGACTACAAGTGGCTTATTCCGAATGGTTATACGATTCACATCGATAGATTTATTGTGCTTGAATGGAGAGAGGAAAATTCTCAATACTCATCAGCAGATAGCATTTAGTTATAAGATTACAAAGAAGCTGCTGGGTTTTTGTAATGGATCGTTCATAGTGGATGAATGTAATCAGGCTAAGTGAAAATCTCTCAATAATTCTATTATCATTATTTTAGTTACAACTTTCTCTCCGGATCTCCTTGTGAGCAGTGATTGTGTTCATCAAATAACGTGAGACCAAATTCTAAATTCCAGAATTAAGTGAACTAAGTGTGTATTTTGAGAGAAAGGTGAGAGACTTCATCCCCACTTTGGATTTGATTTCTTCGCTCAAAAACAATCACTCGAACTTTAGGGTTCTCGATTCGTTATTGGTAGTGGATTAATCCCAGCTCTCTAAACCCAATAAAGTATAGGAGAACGAATCGCCTCATCACAGTGGACTGTATATGTTCCTAATCAAATTTATCTTACTTCAGTTATCCGAAAGATCAAGAGAGAATTGGAAATTTTGTGCGAAAATTTGATCAACTGAGCAGTGTACCTTCTTGAGAATAAGATACTGATGTATTTTTGTGCGTATTCCAACTTTGACTAAAGAAGGCTCAAGCTTCGACCCTGTTTACTTATTTTTCTATCATTCAAAGGCTATGTTACAAGGTTTCTATTGAATATTAATTCTCCAATTGATTTTATACTCGGGTGTTGGTTAAGTGTCCAAGTATTGGGTCTCTCAACGAGTTGAATTTTTGATCCCCAACGCTATACGCAATAATTAATTGTGATTCAAGGGACAAAGTTGAGCAATTAGAGTTCCTTGTAGAAGATCCGAGAATTTTTTTGAGATGGATACCAAGCCAAATATTGGAAATCTGATAGCCAAGTTTTCTGGAGACCATTTTGCTGATGATCTGGTTGAGTGGTTTGAGCAAGTTGAGCATGTACTTCTCCTCACCAATCACCATCTCCAAGACTTCAAACAAATTGAGCCTTTTTTGGAAGGAACAGCCAGACGGTGGATCAGGACTGAGAAGGAGCAAATAGATATGACTCGTCAAAACAATTACCAGACATTGAAAGATAAAATGATAAAATCTTTTTACGGTCATGATCTTAGAACAGAATACACCAGGCGAATGAACAAAGCAAGACAGACAAGAGAACAGCCTGCCGTTTCATTTGCTATCAATATGCGCTTCATTTGCAAAAGAGTAAATATAAATATGGGTGAGGGGTCAATAGTTTCAGCAATTTGGGGAGGTTTGAATGAGGAGACAAGGAAAAGGGTGAGCAGCGTCATGAATCGTGGTCTACCCTCTAGAGTTGATGATCTGATGTATTGGCTCACGTATGCTGGGAAAGTTGCAGAAGTAAAAAGATTTGGCAGCTGTTAAAAACTGCTTCATAAAGGGCCGCAAAGAAAAATAAAGACTAACAAAGCTCTAAGGGCTATTTTATCTACAATAAACCACCAAAATCTCACCTCAATTGTTTTTTGAGTTGAAATTTGTATCAAACAAGATTAACTCATTCAGTCTCTCTCTTCATTTTGTGAGAGTTTTCGAAAGAAGAAAATCCATCATTTGTAAACGCTGGTCATTTCTCATCTTCCTTTATTTGAATAATACAATATTTACATTTGTTTGAGAATTTCCTCTAACTGTGACAAGAAAACTGATCGAAACCGAAAAGTTGTTATCTCTATGAATAAAATCTGAGATGTCCAGAAGTTCTTTTATAGGGTCGAACTTTTTTCCTGTTCTCTTCTAACAAAGCTGAGAAGGTTGTGGATGCATTTAGTTATTGTTTAAAGACTAACAGTAAGTAAGTAAGTAACAATCAGTAAGTCTCTAGGTCAAAAATTACCGTAGGGCGTCGTTCCATCTATCTACCTCTATCCTTAGCCACAAAATGTGTTACTGAAAATCGCCTCAGAAGAGAGAGAGAGAGAGAGATCACAAACTGAGAGCAAACTCATAAATTACATCAGCATATCAATGATCAAGCCAATCAAGATCCAGAGTACTTGTAGAGCCATACAGTGTCGATGCCTGTACCAACCACTCTACAGGGCTGTTGATTTGGCAAAGGAAATCGACATGCAATCACGCGATGTTCTCTTCCGCTATGGAGTTCAGCGATAATTTTTTGACCAAGAGCTGGCATCATTTGTTCAACTCCAAAAATAACTACGTAGTCGTATGCAGTGAGATCAGTTTTCCATAGATCTTTGCGTTCGAAACGAGCCAATTTGGACAGTTTTTTCCGACGAGCCATAACTTTAGAATATAAAACTAGCCATGGATTAAGCTCTATACCGATACAATTGAAGCCCTTCTCTGCTGCAGCAAATACCTTGAAAAGTAAAAAAAACATTTTCTACCATTAAAACTAGGAGTGATAATTGTAGATAACTCACAATTCGCCCATCACCAGATCCTAGATCAACTAAAGTTCGTTTTCCATTTGTTTTCAAACAGGACATCACATTCTGTACCTGAGCATCAGTAGCCGGTACATATGGTAAGCATAATCGACGGAATGCAGGCATGGTGAAAGGTGCAGCAACAGCCATTATCAAAAGTCCAATTGATCCAAAAACTCCAGGAATAGCCAATCTTTTCAGCGATCGCTGGCTGGGCTCTTTCGTATCTTCAGCTGAATTAAGAAAATTCAATTGTTGCCCGATAACTGATGTTGGATTTTGATGTACCTTTGCTGCCCTGAGAAGCATTTCCCGCTCTTGTTCTTCATGTCTCTTCTTTTCCAACCGATCAAGTTCCTCCAAAAATTTCGTCTGGGTTCTCACATCTTGAGATATTTCGTACCGTTGATCACCCTAAGATATTCATTCGAAAAAGGAGAATAATAGCATTTGTAAGACAATTGTTCGATGGAAAAAACCATGAGGTATGCACTCTTACTCTAAAATTTTCCATCCTATGCTCTGCAATTACTCCCAATTTTTCGACCAAAGTTTTTAAACGCTCTTGTGCCGCATGAGACACTAAGGAAACTACATCAGAAGACACTTCATCGAGACCATGTTTCTTGGCTAGAAAAACATACAAAGTGAAAATTTTGAGATGAAATGAGAGGCTTTCTTCTAACTTACCAATTTCATTCAGACGATTTTGCAGAGGATTGGTGAAAAGAAAGTTCTCATCTTTACAAGATCTAATCTGCGCCCCAACAAACTCAGCATTAGTTGCTAAAATCCTCTGACTTTCTTCAACTAGGTTGACTCCCCCCATCGCAGCTACATCATTAATATCATCATCGTCTTTCAGTGTTGTTGCAAAATTCTTTTTGTCTTGCTTTTCTGGCCTAGTCACAATTAGAGCCCGTGATTTAGCGGTTGTGGGCTTTGTTCTTACTAAAACCGGTGTAGCTGTGGTGGTGGACGAGGTGGAGGATGAAGAGAGTTGATGTAATTTGTTGGACATTTGAGCGGGAGTAACAGCAGTTATGGTTGTATCGGAAAGTGTTGATGCAGAAAAACTCATTGGGGATCTTATGTTGACAGGATTTGCGATAAACGTCGATGCTAGTCTAATCGTCGGATTGCTCGGCATAACGGTATTGATTAACCGCACATTATTCCGCGTTCCAGAAGGAAGTTGCTGCAAAATATTGAAGCATCCCAATTAGATGGCTCAACATTGAAAATATTGAATCTACATACCAGAATTTGTGTCGTATTCTGTTGGTGGGTTTGTTGTTGAGGTAGTTGGACAGACTCTATCGGAGGTGGTTTGATTCCTTCGATAGTCATCTCTCGCATCGATAATGAGTGTCGGAGATAAGGCAAACTTTTCTGTGATCATCCGAGAGAGAAACAAAGAGAAAAGATGTCACAAACCATGATAGAAAGCAAATCGAAAGAGTTTATTACCTTCAGGAATGGTACTAAACATGGTTGAGGTGCAGAATGTAGTTCACTTTGGAGTTGATTTGTGAAATCCTCCGGCTGTATTGTGCCATCCTAAAATTTGAAATAAATTTTCAAATAAATTTTTTGCTAATCAAGTATGTGTGATTAAATAATGAATTAAATCTTGGGGAAAATTCCACCAATAGCCGAAAGGTGACGAAAAAAGTATCAAAAAAAGCCTCTTAAAAGAACGCCAATGAAAAAACGGGTTTTCTCGCAAGTCTCGGGAATTTTTGTAACAAACTATCAACTCCCGCCAATACAAGGAGAACATGGTCAATCAGTTGACCACTTGATATTTTACTTTCTCTCATCTAAATGTGAATTGTGGGAGGATAAAATTATCTTATTTAAAAGATAATACATGACCATTGGACACATAAACGCATACATACATACATACACACACAACATTCACAAGAAGAGGCGCTTTTTTCTCACAAAAGCTTAAGCACTGTCACTGATAACAAACACACACACATATCACTTGATGAACCATTTTTTTGACACTTACAATGAGATGTTGAATCAGACCCTTTACAGCTCTTGATGTATTCTCTGGCTGTTCACTGGCAAGTTTAACCAGAGTGGCGAGAAAATTTTTGCACTTTGTTTTTGCAGTGTTTGGTGACATTTGAGATGATTGTGCGGATGTTGCTTGAGAGTTCGCTGTAGTTGTCTGGATGGTTATTGGCTGAGTGATTGGATGAACCGATTGACCATTACGAGTACTCTTTCCAAATTCAGTAGTCTACTTGTAACGGTATTATATCATGGGGATTACTTACAAGTTAATTATTAGTAAGTAGCAATTTGTATAGTGATGGTGAAGAGTGGATGGCCATGAATTTACAATTGAACTGGGAGAGAATATTTCATGAGCTCCATGTTCATGATTACAGGTTGTAGAGTTGATTGAATCCATTTTTATCCATTGACTTGTTCAACAGAAATAATTTACATGTTTGAGAACATTTTTGATTTTGGGTCTCCTTTTTATCCCGGTTGTGATAGTGATGGATGGACACACATACCACATCTGTTGGGAATACATGGACAGATAAACTGAGGATAGTGTAAAAAAAAGGTGAATGTATATGTAACTCTTGTGTGAGAAATATCATTTGGTGAAAATTTTTCAACTGATACCTTATTGATCGGCTCATTGATGGAGGGCAGTTGTAGGTGTCATATATTTTGAATGGATCAAAATTTCTCGAAAAACAATAGTAGTGTATTATTTTGATGACTGCAATCTACTAGATATGATTCATATTGATCCATCTTGCCATCTTGATAGTGAGAAACAAGAAAAATGAAGAAGAAGCCATGAATCATCGATTTACTTGCCTCAGCTTTATATCAATCATTTTGAATTCTGATATGAAATCTAGCGACACTGAATCAAGAATTTATTCTCTCCTTCTCTGTCTCTCGCACGCAAAGGATTCCAGAGATAAATAAAAGAACTCGTTCGATGAAGTCAATTTTTTGCTCACTAAATTTCTTACCATTCAGCATTTAATGTGAATATTCCTGATTTCTAATGAATATGATAAATTTTCAAATTGATCGATATAAACGAGTCAACAATATCATCTACATCGTAATCATGGAAAGACTTATTCACATTAGGCTTGTACATAAAAATACCTAAAAGGAGTT
>QZCP01000115.1:13186-48997 GCA_003956705.1 Brevipalpus yothersi
AAATGTCTCTTCTCATTAATATCACATCACACCACAGGTTACTTTAGTCGGTTATAGAGGATCAAAGTAAAGTTATAGCTCTCAAAGTATACATTTTTCGATAGAAGATAGAGAGAGTGAGAAAACTGGATAGAAGACAGACGTCAAAATGGCAAATGTTTCCTTAGTTTTATTATCATTAAGTTTTTTAAATTGAGCCACATTTTCTAGATGTAATTTTGTCAAGATTAACGAAATCATCACTTCTGTAATGGTAATGATTATGATGAAGAGTCTTTTTTGATGATGCAGTTTTTTTCCTATTCTATCTGGAAAATATCATTTCATTAATCCTCATTGACCCAACTTTTATTTCCACAAATAATCCTCATTACATTTTCGCCGATTGGATTGGATTTCTTCTTCAGGATTGTTTCACGAGAATCAATCGAAGGCGATCAGAGTGAAACTAACAACTGAGGGCCCTCCACTAGGTCTATTAGTGAGCATAGATAGATGACTTTGTGGATCATAATTTGGAAGCCCATAGGAACGATAGTGAGAGACGAAAATTCTGCTTCCTCTTGACAAGCAAAATTCAATTCACTAGAAGGCAAACACATTAATCTCATCAAGTTACGTTTCATTGCATCAACTTCACTTAGTTTACAAATGAGATCCTTGAAAGTTGTATCTACACTCTCTTAGTCTCTCTCTATCGCTCTTGCTTTTATCCACTTCTATTTCTCTGAATATATGAACTGTCCTTCATCTCTCTCTTGGAATCCGCTTTTTTACTTCATGAAGTTCTACCGGATCAGTATTCTTCGCCTAGAAGGATTTCGAATACTCAACAGTCTTGTCATCTCAACCTAAAGCTAGTGTAGTTTAACTGGCCATCCAGTAGCTTTCCTCACCCAGAATCGTGTGCATGCGGGCGAATTCATCAGAATCAAATCGCTCATTGTCCATAGTGATTTGAAACTTGTGGATGCTAGAGTTGAGCGAAAATAACTGTTCCCATCAATATATGTCATGACCGTGTGTTTACTTTCGATCCATCACCTCAAGTTGGAAAAAGAATCAAAATCTGTCGTCAAACTTTCCCAGGCACAAAGAGCATAGATACATACATACACACTAACCTACACAAATTCAAAAAGACATACCATATACCGATCATTATCGTTCGTTCGAAAAGAAAGAAGAGATGTATTAATGAGATGTATTCATGTTAAAATTGACCATCAAGGCGTTTTGTTGTTGAATTTATTCATCATTGATGACATAAAAATTGTCAAAAAATCAATTATACTCCATCCATTGTTCAAAAGTAACAAAGCCAAAATTAGGTCAAATATTCACATAGGAAATACTCTTCCTCTCTTTTTCTCTCTCCCTCTTTTCTTATCGATTGACCATACTGGACCGAAATAGTTGAATGAACAAGCGATTTGTTTGTCTTACACTTTTCTAGTAAGCTCACATTACCAAACCTTTCAGGGGAAGGCTATTACGTATGCCTTTCAAAAGTTGAAATGATATTCTCGGACATGGTTATTTTAGGCCAATATTTTGAAATAGAGATAAAGAAACAAGAATTTGAAACGAAATTTTTGCTTCCAACTGATGGGTTCCCAGAAGAAAAATGATGATAATACTGCACAAAGCCTAAGTGTGTATGTGGAAGATGATGATGGCAATTCTGTGAGGGGAAAAATTCATGGGTTAGATGGAGAAAATTTTTCATGTAGTTACATGAGAAATGTTCACATACAACTATTGGTAATAAGAGACTTTTTCTCTCTCTCTCTCTCTCTCTCTCTCTCTCTCTCTCACTCACACATATACCAAACGAACAGTGGCAAAGATTTTTCCCAGCATTTACTTTTTTGCTCTCAAATGTCACCCATAAGCCAACCGAATAATAATTACTTGTCTAACAGTACACATCTGATTAGCCTCAGGTTTCGTTTCGTTTCGTTATTGTGAGTAAATTGATTGAAATGATTGGATCTTCTGGTCTTCTTGTATTTTCTTTTGATTCAGAATACCGAGAAGCGAATAGATGAATCTTTGTACTGAAGATATTCCTTTCTATCGTGAATGAAAGAGAAAAGAATCCTGAGGGAACATTTTCTCCAAGTTTTTTTCTTCAGGCCAGTCATTTCCAAAGAAAAAAGCATCCATTTAGCCTCTGATAGGTCTGATAAATGTTTTGCTTCTGAATCTTATATTGAGTAGAATCTTGTGAAAATATTCCAACAGACTTTGAGAATAAATCATTTTCAACCCACACTGAAAAAAGATCCTCTGTATCCATGTCAGCCTCTCTTTTTCTCTCACCTACTTATACACTCTTTTTTCTCAATTGATTCGAAGAATTTTCTTTCTCTCTCAAGATTTCGATACATATCGAAGAATGCCTCAAGCAGTCATGAATTGAATGAGTGCTGATTGCGATCCCTGGAGCATCGAGATTTTACGCTTTTTTAGACACCCAAGAGAGCACTTGTAATCGAAGTAAAATTGACTGCAAACCTTGAGGAAAAACACAGTACTTGAAGAGATAGAGAGAAAAAAATTTTCATTGATTTTAAGGAGAAGCGAAAACTTTGCTGATTCTGACTTGTAGTGACAGATACACACACAAAGAGACAGATTTATGTGCATTGAATACTTTCTCAAGATTGTGAGAGAGTTGAAAAAATCTCAAGAATTGTACTTTTCACGTTAAACTCTTCTTTTGCTCTACTCTCTCTTTGAAGAGGTTAGTATGCTGATTCAGCATTGGGTCTCTGGAAACAATGGTTTTTCTCTCTTCCATCTTCTTCTCTTCTTCAATTCCACTTCGATTTCCAGAGTCTAGTAGTTTTATGAAAGTATGTTGAATGAGAGAGAAAGAGAGAGAAAATTCTTCCTGAAAGATGAACAGATAATCTTCTCAGCCTTTTGGCTGCCAAATTCTTTCCATAGAATATGAAAGTCGTCAGAAAAAAATGATAAACTCATAGACTGGGAGAAGTATGGAAGAAAAAGAGAGGAAGGCTGATAAGATGTACTTTTTTCTGCTATACTCTCTATTTGCATGAGCTTGTGGGATGCTCATCGGAAAGATGCAAAAGAGAAGCATAAACTGGAGGAGAAGATTGGAAAAAATCGTTCGTATGGGAATACTTGACGAAATAAGATGTGCTAAGAATATTGGCGCCAATTTCATCATCTTAACAGATGAAGCAAAGATTGTGTTGCTAGATGGTGAAAAGGAAAGAGTGAGAGAGAGAGAATAAAATAGAATAGAGGGAAAAGAGACACGCTTTTTCCATTAAAGGCCTCCAGTCTTATGTGAGTTCAACATTATTCATAATAAGCTTCTATTTGAGATTATTGAGCGATGCATTCATTGAGCTCCTTTTTTGTCTCTGCCGAGGAAGATTTTTCTCCACTTTTACTCTTATTTTTCCCTCTTAAAAGTCTCTAACATACCACTTTTCCTCCAGAATCGGATTCTCTTTGAGTTGTGGAAAAGAATCCTCTGAGGTCTGATTGGTGAAGATGTGCACTAATTCTCGAGTTAAAATCCTCTCATTGTTCATTAGAATCAAATAAATCAAGAATTCGTGGAGCATTCCAAGAACTTTCTCATTATTTGCTTCTCAAAAGGGATTTTTCTGGGCATAGGAGCAATGTTTGACCCTAAACTAATAATCAGCCAATTAAAATCTATCATGAATCTTGTAATAATCAATGCTCGAGCCTGGTTGATGAGGTTAGGGAATCCTGGAATCTCATATAGTCATGTTCATGACTATATGCGCTGTATCGGATTGAAAGAAAGACAAAATAGCTGAATAGAATATCCATCCAAAGAGAAAATGAAGAGATATGATTGAGCTTGATATTTGTGTTACACATTCATACATACACATACACTACGAATACAGTTGGATAGAAAATTGTTGGCCATAATAATCAGATTATTCTTTATATCAGCTATATATTCTTTTCTTCCCTTTTTTTGGTTACAGTGTGATCCTGCTGTTGGTATGAAATGTTTTTTCGACATGATTCACAATGCTCCTAAGAAGCTGATGCTTTTTGGCGATGCTTGCTATACAGTTACCGATCCCATTGCTAAAGCCTCCAGATTTTTCAACTTAATCCAGGTTAGTATCCAGCAATATTATTTGGGCAAATACTTTTTAGGATTGAAACGAAAAAAAAAGAGACCAAAACTCTGCCTCTCCTGGAAAATCTTGTACTTTTGTTGCTTCTTTTTCATTCGAAAAATCCTAAATTCCGTTTTTAAATCGATTATTTTCAATTTTTATCGCTCTTTGAGGTGCTCCAAATGGTTTCTCATGCTCTCTCTCTCTTTCTCTGTTCTTCTTTCTTGGCTAATGGATCCGAAATCGAGCAAGCCTAATTGACTGTCAAGCAAAAAGTAGTGAAAGAAATCAGCAAGGCTCACTTTTCCTCTCTCCTTCTCTCTTTTTTCTTTCTTTCTAGATAGAGAGAAACGTTGTTAAAAGAGCTGCGAAATGCATTACATTATGTTCTCCAATTCCCCTTGTTTGTATCCGATTCCATGCTCATCGCCTGTTAACTGTACTCATCTCTTTTATGCCCAGAGAAGAAACAAAATATTCCAATTGATACATGCCTGAGGAAATATATAGAGAAAGAGAGATGCCTCATTTTACACTTGATTTATATTTCCATAGAATTCCCATCTTTTGTGGTCTATCCTCACTGTTGCTCCGTTTCTCCAGCTTTGAGGATTTATCTCTCTTATTTCTTCCTCCAACATTCCTCTCTATCGAGAATACATTGAATCACTTTCTCTTCTTCTATTTCAGATCACCTATGCAGATACACATCCAATGTTCACAGGAAAAACTTATCAAAATTTTTACCGAGTAGTGCCCAGTGATTTTGCCTTCAATCCAGCTCGAATTGCTTTATTACAACGTTTTAATTGGACAAAAGTTGGAGTTTTATACGAAAAAGGTGGTCGTTATGAGTTGGTAAGTAGATTTTTCTTCCCATCACCTTGATGTTAATTTTTTCTGGTTTCTCAAAATGAACTCAAAAGAATCTCATTTGTTGAATGAAATTACGAACCCAAATCAAGCATCGTCGGTAGATGATGTAAAAATACTGAAAGTCTCAAGCAAATACATTATGCATTTAAGGTGATCGATTCTAGTGGGAACAAAGATATACATTTAATTGGATAAGATAATGAGCTTTTTCTTACCGACAAACATTGGAAGAGTAAAATGAGAAGTAGCACGGATTGCAATTTAAAGTTTCACCTGAGATGTTCACGGTATTTTTAGCATCTGTCCTCTTTTATTGTAGGAGTTGGAAAAGGAGGGAGGCAAAATGAATCTTGAATGATTTTGAACAAAACAAAACACAAAAAACCATTGAAATTATTCCTTGTGAGGCAAAAAATGTTCAGAGAATACGCAATGGAAGAACTTTGCTTTTCTGATTCCTTTTACTCCAGAACTGAGAGGTACAAACATCGATTTATTGGCTTTTTTAGATCTTAAATATTGAATAAACTCAGGAAATGTGACTCAATTTTTTCTGTCAGCAGTTGATTTGGCTTATTTTTCAAACATTGTAGTGTAGAGAGTTTTGAATTATAGTTCTTGAAGCTTTTTTCTGCCAATTTCGTTTTGTTTGGCTGGGAAAAAAATTTCAATTCAAAGGATAGACTTTTAATGTGATCACGCTTTGAACTTGATGGCGATGAGTTTCACAATTAATATAACATTTATTGCTTATTTTGAAATCGGATTCAATTGAACAAATTTCATAAAATAGTAAAAAGAACTCCCAAGAAGATTCTGGGAAACAGTTTCTTCCTGTTACATTTACTGAGACTTATTTCTACACAATTATTCCTCAAAGAGAATCTGACATCAACTACTATGCTTACTGGCAATCATAATACAATAATTCTGGAATAAACCTACTTTTTTCCAAAATCCTGAGAGCCAATCTGAGAAGCTAAGACCTTTTGCCCTCTAAGTGAGAGCATCTATTCTCCGATCTACATCATATCTCACCAACAAAGAAGTCTACTTTCACAGGTGATAGTATCCCATCAAAATCAGTAGGATAGCAGTTTCTTCTCTCTCACTCAAATACATTCCACTGGGAGAACATTTTCTCAGGACTAAAATGCTACGGTCATACAGGTGAATTGTTGTTCAGTATAAGTTACGAAAATGTGCCTCCAAAGAGTATTCTAGCTTTATGTCCAAGGGATGAGATATTCCACCTGTGCTCTTTTCAAACAAATTTTGAATTTGCTATTGTTTTCAGCAAACTTGATGCGAGTATTGAGTAGTGGAGGTAGAGAATTCCCTCAATTTGAGATAAGTAAAAAAGAGTAGTAAAGAAAGAGGAAGGAACACAGAAGCCAAGAAATGATGAGACGTCTTCCTGCTTACCTTGCTGTAAATTGTAGGTTCTAGAGTGGCCAAATAGATTTGCACTAGATTATTTCCTTGGTTTTTTCTTGCTCTCTCTCTCTCCATTCCACTTTCTTATTCCATTGAGATAAAGTATTCTCTTTCAATTCGTGCCTTTTTTCCATCATAGCCGCCGATCAATGATTCATGAGGCTGGCCACTGTAAACATTAGGTTCGCATGCTAGCATATGAGAGGGTGAAGGAATAAAGAAGAAAAAGCACAGGAAAAGTTTTGAGCAAAGAGAAAGGAAAGAGAGAGAGAGAAGAATCATTTTGGCTTTATTTTGAGCTGCACGAATGCAGAAGTAATAGCTTTTCATGGAGAAATCGTTCAAAAATGCCAACTGAACTGAAAAGTATTCCTACTCTTTCTCTTCCTCTTTTACTCTATGGTCTATCTTTTTGACATACTTACTGGCAGATTAAGCTGGCCAACGAACTGGAGAAAGTGTCCATACAAATCAAATATTCTCAAGGTATCAAAGAAGATTTTGAAATTGTCAAAGTTTTCGAAAAACTTAAGGTAAAGTTCATTTTTTATTCATTGATAGTGAGATGCAATTTTCTTTTTTTCTCTCCCTCTCTTTCTTACTCTACACACATCTTTCATATACATGTACAACGTGACTAACTGATCATTCGTAATATTTTTTCATCTCTCTATCTTCTTCTCCATCCATTTTATCTTCCCCTTCTCTTCTCATCCAGAGTGAAGGCATCAGAATAATTTTGGGAAGTTTCGGTGAAGAGTTTGCACGTAAAATATTTTGTGAGGTAAGATTCTCCATGAAAATATGTTCATCATCATCTCCATCTTCATCTTCGATCGTCTTCCATCACTTTTCTTCTTCCTCCTATTCTCCTTCTTCTCCTTGGATCCGTTATTTTTCGAACAAAATTAATAGTATGCTGATGGATTTGAAACATGATCAGATGAAGTAAAACCATCGCTTGGGCGAATGAAAAATTACTAGTTAAAGACCTCAATTTGGGAGTCAATTTTTCACTTCCTTCCATTATGCTATCGCTTGACTGGCCTATTACGACCAAGAAGAAAACTTTTCTCTCTCTCTCTTCCTCTTTCTCTTAGATCCGCAAGTGTGTGCAAATGTAGCCCAAGTGTCAGCATCATTCAGCCCTTGTTTCTCTTTAGCATGATAAGAAAGCATGAAACAATAGAGTTCGCTGAGCTGTGAACTCTCATCAGCAAAAGTTGTAGTTAATGAATTTAGGGTTGAATAGTTTTGAGCGAATGTCACAAATTTTTCTCTCTTTGAATGGCTTCCTCATAAGAGAGAGAAAGAGACTGAGTGAGTGAGAGAAAGAGAGAGATCACTTGATCACATAGTGTGGTAAAATTGAGCCAAAATTTTTGCGTTCCATAGCCATCAGAATTGACTTACTGTGTATTGAAACTTTCACCATCATCAGCCTCATACACATCAATGTGTGTCGGTGTATGTGAGGGAGAGAGAGGCATGATGAAGCTTACATACGAGAACAATTTCACCATGAAAGGCCCCATTCATGATATCATTCAACAATATTCTCCACAGGCGATAAATGTGTGTCAGCCATGAGCAGCTATTCCCTTAGATTGACCACTAATTATATCACCACTTTCTCACATTCACTTTTTTTCTCTTCCTTTTCCCCCTCTTCTACATACACATACACAGGCATACAAGCATGATATATTCGGACGAAAGTATCAATGGATAATCGCCGGACAATTTCAAGAGGACTGGTGGAATGTGGTGGATACTTCGATGGGCTGTGAACAAGAGCAACTTTTAAGGGCCATGGATGGCTATATATCAACCGAGACACTTGAGCTCAGTAGCTCTTCTCAAGTCACTGCCTCTGGTTTGGTAAGTCTCTAGTATATTGACTCTATTTCTCCATCTAAACACACATTTCTTTCCGGTATGGAAGGCTTGCATGTCATTTAACGGTTCTTTCTTTGTTTTGTTCCTCCTTTTCTGTCTCATTTTGGGAATCTTTCTGTCAGTCTCTCTCTCTCTCTCTCTCTTTCCATCTTCTCCCTCAATCTATCCCACTTGTCGGTCTGTACTTGAAAATGGTGGAGCAAGTATATCAGAATGGCTTAATGAATCATGTCGTTCTTGTTCAGAAAACTCTTGCCTTCATTTATCATGACTATAGATACTATATGAATAGAACTAGTGATATAAGAAATAGTGTTAGTAAGTGAGTATTGCTAGTGGATGTAAGTGATAGAATCTTTTGGGTTTCATACTTGCATCAGTGGCCCAGAAGATTCATTTTTTCTCCAATATATGGTCCCAAATGAAATAAACTTTTTACCAAATAAGTAAGATTCTTTCTCTTTCTCGAGGGAAAGTAGAAAGAATAACATCCATCTACTAATAATCACACATGATGAAGTATCTCTGTTACTTTTAGGCGGAAATAATCCATCAGTGCCCAAGAATATTGAAACTTTTAGTGTAAAATTTTTCAACATGAAATACAATTGGAATGTTGGGCAGCGAGATTAAACTTAAAAATAAGCTCAAGGCTCTCTCTCTCTCTCTCGCTCTCTTTACAAACACTATTCCAACATCTTGATAGCTCCAGGCAAAATAAGTTGAGAGAAACCTTGTATTGATATATATTTGGTAGAAGAAATAGATTACTCCATATATGTGTGTGTGTGAGAGAGATTGAATTTTGTATCCACAAACATGGTGAAAGAAGATGAATTCTTTTCTCCAGCTTCAATTCGTTTGATCTTCCGATAACTCTCGGAATAGGCAAACAACATGCAATAATCATCTTCATGAGTTACTTTAAAGATAATTTTTCACGAAAGTTCAGCTTCTCTAAGCATAGATGTCCGGGACATCATTGAGAATACATTTTATTTGGGTGAATGTGTGTGTATAGTTTGAATTAATCGTATCAGCCGTTATCATTCCACATCCAAACTTTCTAGCCATCGATATTATACTACAAAGCTCAGCCGTTTTTGGAATACCTCAATTTCGCATTGGTCTCTCTCGTAAAACATTCTTTCTCCTTCTTGGAATACTATTGCATGAGTAGACAAGCACAGAAACTGACAGAAACCGTTGATTTCGATAGAGTTTGATGGCTGATTATATTTCTTCTTGAACGATTCCATCCTACTGATTATTCGCTTGAATGGATAAATCTCATCGAAATGTTGCTCATTTTGTCTGATTGTCTGTTTTGCTTTTCTCATTTCTCTTTCTTTCCTTTCCTTTCTCTCTCTCTCTCTCCCTTTCTATCCTCAATTTTACCTCCTCTCTGTTTTCCTTTCAAGATTGCTGCCCAATACAAGGCAGAATATGATCGTGTTCGTCAAAATCATTACAGCAAATTTCATGGATATGCCTACGATGGTGTGTGGACCATAGCATTTGCCCTACATAACACTGCCATACAATTGTTATCCGAACAATCTAATATAACTATAGATAAATTTGACTATCGAGATCAATATTTAACAAATCTTACGGAAAGATTTCGTACAGCCTTAGATAGAACATCATTTATTGGTGTAACGGTAAGTCTCTCTCTCACTCACTCACTTTTGAATTTTGAGAATAACTTTTCACAAGAAGATTTTTCTTTTCTCTTCTTCAATTCAACAACCACTCAAATCTCTGTACTATATAGTATACTATTATTGTTGATACTTGCACGTGAAAAAGTTGTTCAACACACTACAGTAGACCCTTATTACTGATACTATTCTATTCATTTTTTCTTCACTGAAAAAAGAACACACTTCTTATACTTATTCTTTTCCATCTTTTTCGCTTTTCACTTTTACCACTCTTTTCTTCACCCATTTTCAATTCGATATCAAAGGGTAATGTGAGCTTTAAGGAGAACGAACGTCGTGGAAGTATAATGCTCAAGCAGTTTCAAAGTGAGTGTCATTTTTTCCTTCACTTTTTCTCATCTCATTTCTCTTCTTTTCTTCGATCCTAACACAAAAAGAATCAAGAGAGAATGTAAAAATTTGTTCAAACAGCAAGATAAATCTTGTACACACTTGTTTTGAAGCCCTTCTTTTCACTCTTTCCACTAGAAAAGTACCTTCAATCACACATTCAGACATTCCTATTCTAGTTACTCTTTCCCAAGCATTGGAAATTCATAATACTCCACTCAATTTTTATGTGTGTCTCTCTCTGTCTCTTCTTACATCATCCAAAAACTATTACATGCTTCAGAATTCAACATGGTTGATTTTGTGCCTTATCGATTTTCATGTCTTTCCTTTATCTATACTTTTTCTCTCTCTCTCTCCCACACACACATTTTCAACCCTTTTTCCTATCTCTTTCTCCCACTTTTCTCTTCACACCTGATGGAAATAGATAGTAGAGAAGTTAAAATTGGTGAATATCATTCGACAAGTGATATACTCGATTTGGAAGCCGGAGATGAGCCGATATCATGGCGAGGTAGGTGGAATCGTTCTTGTCGCTTTAACCATTCATACACCAGTCAGCCTCGCCTTCTGTACCTTCATCACACTGCTACAACTACTAATACTAGTATTCCGAAACGTTATTCCCTTCTGGTTCAGATCCCAAGGATCATATGCTTATATTTTATTCATTATTCATTATTATGAGTTGAACGTGAGCAAATAATTCAATGTCTTTCTCTCTCTTTCTCTCTTTCGGTATACCGATGGACAAAATGAATGAAAGTATACTGATGAGTGAAAGTGAAAAACTCATCGTCAAGTTTGGTGTGTATTTCAGAGGACAGAAAATAGGGGAGAGAATAGAAGAGAGAGGAAGAGAGAGAGAGAGAGAGAGAGAGAGAGCTGAAACATCGAATGTTGCATGATTGTCAATTGAGTGGGTGAAAAGCTAGTGGAAAAAGTATCATTTCAGAATCAAATACCCAATATGATAGATACAGAGTAGAAAGAAAAATAGTTTCTCTCTCTCTCTCTCTCTTTACACAGAACACTTACATTGGGAAAATGATTTTTGTAACTCATGAGAAGCTATCCACTAATGATACAACCATTCCAGCTCTGTCATGTTAAATGTTTCTGCTAGTTGAGAATAATACACATGGTATATGTGTATGGAAGGGAATACTCGTTTACAAGCATAAAACGAAAATTGTGTCCTCAGTCAATGAGAAACATGGAATGAAGGAGAGAGAGAGGGAATGTTGCATTGAGATAGGAATCTGATCTGATTGCTGTTGAAAGATTCTTTCTCTCTCTTCAGCCTAACTCGGTTTTTCTCTCTTTTTCACATGCACAATGTTATTGTACAATCATTATTGAGTAAGCCAATATTGATCAGATTCACACTCGATCTGAAACCATCACATTGATGTTATTTACAGAAGCTAATCGCTGTTTACCAACAAACATTGAGCTAAGCTCTTGGTCTTTGAAAAGCACATACATACACATGCCATTGAGGCTTGCCTTCTTGAGCTGTTCACTCTCTATTCCTCTCTCTATGTAGCCAAGAGCCTTATTCTGGAAGCCCATTATCTGTGACACTCACGTTCTTATACTAACCTCTCATCATAAAACCTTGTTACTGTTACACAGGAAGTCCTGGTCCTCCAGTTGATGAAGTGATCAAAACTATCGCTCCAACACGAATAAGCCTTACACTGTTCATTGTGATATCTATTTTTGCCGTTATGGGCATCATTTTGGCCTTAATTTTTCTATCCATGAATATAAAGTATCGAAAACAAAGGTAAGCATACATCTCATTTAAGATATGTATTATTATGATTATTATTTCCGCTTACATATCCATACTATTGGAGGGTACTTAATTAGGTCTCAGCAAAATCACGCAGAGGTACTTTAATTTATTTGATCGACCATCTATTTTGTTTTCCTTTACTTTTACCTTCACTTCACAAATGCTAACCATATCGAGACCAATAGCAATGAATATCGAAGATCAATCAAAATTGACTCTCTCCATTTAAATTGATGATCACTGTGAGACTCATGATCAAGGCTACTTAGCATGCAACCATTATGATGATATTGATTGCTATCCATTGAAAAAGTTTTGTGGAGCGAAATATTTTTCTTCTTTCACTTTAAATATTTGTATTCCAGAATACGTTTCACTTTTTCAATACAGGGTATAAACAAGTATATATGAATTGCCTTTTTTCACCTCTCCAAGAGTCTTTTCTGTACACTATGTTGGAATATATACATTTGAAACTTGAAATTATGCCTCAAGGGATTCAGGGCACACAAGAGTAAGAGGAGGAAGAAGAAGATGATGAGAGGATGAATATTTATTGAACCCAGCAGTAAACTTTTTTTCATGCAAGGAAAAAAGATCAACTCAAATTCACTACACTGACTGGGTTGAAAATGAGTGAAGATGAAGATTCTCAGTGAAAATTTAAAGAAGAATGAAAGTTGAAGGCTATAATTGGTACTAAAGAAATGAGAGAAAGTTCTTTCTCTCTCTTTTACATCCCCATTTATATTTATACGAGATCCACTGTTGATCAAATATGAATTCGATTTTGTAGTGATTGCAAATCCAATATATCGATCAAAAATATTGCGTAAAATCTCTAGAGGCTATATATCCTTTACTTAAAAGCATTCTCAGCCTTCAAGTTGTTAAGATGGTAGAAGTTCCTCTTCTTCTTCTTAAGATTCATTTTTTTTTCTTCTTTTTCTTCGTCTATCTCTGCTTTTTACTCTTGTTAATGGCTTACAAGGAACAGCACGAAACCCATGAGGCACTGGGAAGATCGACTAGGCAGATCCTCAGTTTGGCTATTTTTGAAAGCTTTAATTTAAAACATCCACCTGAATGAAGCAATAAAAGTCGACAATCCTTGTTTCCAAGCCAGTAGAAAGAGTTGACTAGTATGATGATGCAAAAGTTTGGAAATGAGAAATTCTAAATGAATTCAATGCAATGCAACATACTTCCAATGAATCCCACAAATTAGCTTAATACTGTTATTTTACTTTTTCCCTGGCCAAAATCTTAATTGCTATTTGGAGCTCTGTTATTGCCACAATATTCATCTTTGTGAGCTGAAATGAGTAGGATTATGGTCTCCAATTCTATGGAATTAGGGGAGATAGGCAGATGGAGAGAGAGAAAACCAAGAAGATTATTCATTATTGTAGCCAACCGCAACTATTTCATGTGTAACAATACTCTTGGCTACAACTGATATTGGAAAATAGCCACCCTTATTACCGTAAAGTATAATAACTTTTGATCTTTTTTTCTTGAAGGAATTTTCAGTATTCAGGAATTATTCTCTCTCTCTCTTTCTTTTTCTCTTTCTACCCATGAGCATGAACATTCTAAGTAGAGAGAGAGAGAAAGAGAGAGAGAGAGATGATTATGTAAATCTGATATCATATCTCTTCCATGGACGAGCAAACAATTCATGATGAAACTAAGAAATCAGGATTTATATACACTCAAGAATAACAATAGAATGTCCTGGGTAGATGAGAATGTCATGAACTATAAGGGCAACCTTGTGGCTGGAAAATATTCTTAAGCAGATTTCCCTTCATAAAACCCATATCAAACCTTTGCCCCCTCTCTGGAGTAAAAGGTGTATTCGTGAGAAAATTTGCAAGATTGTCACAAGTCTAGGAGAGTTTTCAAAATTTCATTCCCCTTACTTGCTCTTTTATTCTCTGCCCAGCTATTCACGGGCTTAAAGTCGATTAGAATTGCAAAAAAGCAAGAAATACCATGAACTCAACTTCACCTCTATCATTTATTCTCTCTCTTTCTTTCTCTACATTCTTCGCCAATAGATACATCAAAATGTCCAGTCCTTACCTCAACAATTTGATCATCATTGGCTGTATGTTAACATACACAAGTGTTATCCTTCTTGGACTTGATAGCCGATTACTGAGTGAAGCCAATTTTCCATATATATGTGCTGTGAGTATAAAAAAAACTTTCATCTGTCTGGACCCAAGACTTTATGATGAGCTGTTCATGCTCGTATATATATATATTGGGCCAATCATCCATGAACAATACAGATATTATCGGAGTCGAATTTTCGTTTTATTCTTCCTGTTATTTTTTTTCTTTTTCACCCAAGATATCATGATATTTTTTCTCTCTCCCTCTCCTTCTTTCTCATACACACCACTTGGACACCCTCTTAAGAAAGAGAGAAAGGAGGAGAAATGTCTCGATTCAGCTAAATTAGGATAGAAAAAAGAAAAGAAAGGCTATAAAAAATATCTTCACATACACACATCAAATAGTGGACCTCGAAGAAAGAAAAAAAAAGCTATTTTCTCACTTTTCACCGAGTAGTTGAACCAAATTTGCTCTCTCTTTCTCTTTCTCTTTTCCTATGGTATTTCGTAAACCATGAGAGCTACAGATTCACATGGAGATATTCACAGAGACATTCTTTTATGTCTTCACTTTCACTTTGGATCACTTTCACTCTTTTTTTCCGCTGATTCAGTAACATGAGCTTGTTCAAGAGAAAGAGAGAGAGAGAGAGAGAGAGAAAATCTTTGTTCTTAAACTGAGTGTCCAAGAAGGGTAGATGTGAGCTTTATTAGGGATTGTTTCTCGAGAAGATCATCTTGTATCTGTGAGCTTATCATCAACAGCCTACTATTCTCTTTCACTCTTTTCTCTCACTTATATCTTTTTCTTCTATCTCACTTGCTTTACTTACTTTTTATCCAGGCTCGAGCTTGGGTGTTAATGTCAGGCTTCACACTAGCCTTTGGCTCAATGTTCAGTAAAACATGGCGAGTACATGCAATCTTCACAAATATCAAGTTGAATAAAAAGGTAAGTCTCATTGCTGTGATCTTTCTTTCTTTCTTTCTCTTGCTCTGTTTCCTCAGGCTTTTGCTATCATCTTTCACTACAGCATCTCTGTATTTTTGGCCATCACTTTTATCTGGATTCTCTCTATCACTCACTTTTACTTCGTATTTTGATATGAAATATCATTTTTTCACGGTAGTGAACAATGAAAAGTATCAGTATCACTTTGAGGAGAAGAGTAGGAGGAGAAAAATGAGGAAAAGCAAAAAGAAGAAAAAAAAATAACAAAACGAATGAGGTGGAACTGGACTTAAGGTCCAAAAAAGTTGAGGTGTTTTCCGGATCACAGCATCCACTCCGAATAATTGGAAAACCTTCAGAGTATAGAGAAAGGTATTGAGAAATAGCTTCCATGGAACCGATAGGTTTTGGTTGGAGAGAAAGAGAAAAAGATCCTTCTTGGGCCAAAAAATAGGTGAACTAATGTTATTCCACCTCATTGTATTCGATTTTACTTTTTCTCGCCCAACTTTTTCCCACCATTATTACCATTTTCCATAAGGTTCCCAAGCTATGTAGAAAACTTTCCATCATCATAGTCTGATCATCATGTTTAACTCGAAATTCTTCTAAGGCTAGAGCGGTATTGCTCCAGGCTAATCGTTCTCAATGTGATTCCACCTTTCCACTGACAAACATGATGCCCAGAAAGAAGAAGAGGAAAAAGTAGAAGAAGAAGATGAAAAAGAAGAAATAAGAATACAAACGTCTAGATAGAGAATGTGTGTTTGTGTGTGTGTGTGTGTGTGTGTGTGGTATATGTGAGGGTGATAAGTGATGGCCAGTAAGAAAAGAGCAAGACAAACATACACATACTCTTTCTTTTGCATTCTTCTTTGCCTAGTAGGCTAAGGGAATTCACCTCATCTTGAGCTCTGACCGTCATTCACTGTTTTCCTAGGTCATAAAAGACTATAAGCTGTTCATGGTTGTTGGTATACTTGTGTTTATTGATGTCGCTACTCTGACAACTTGGCAAATCGTGGATCCGTTTTACCGAGGAACACATCAAGGCAATCCAAAGGTTAGGAATCTCGGGGAATCAATCGATTCGATTTGTGTCTTCTTCTTCTCTCATTCTTTCAGCTCATTGATAGTGTCCTTCACCTTTAATGGCCACTCTATGCACCTATTTTCTCTCTCTCTTTTTCTCTGTGGGTTCCATCAGAATAACATACATACACGTAGACAACGAATGAGAAAATCCATCTTCATTCTCTTCTACTTGTCTTGTATTCCCTTTATTCCTTTCCTTCATATGGCAAAGAATCTTGTTGAGTCGAGTCAAAATCTTTTGAATTGAATGATAAAGGAAATTTTTCCAGTTATCCACAGGTCAACCACTCATCTATTCTTTATATCCTTTTTTCTGGGCAAAGATTCTCTCTCTCTCTTTGCTGAGAAGTATGGAGTAGAGAGAACAATGCAAAGTTTCACATTGACTAAAAAAGATCAGAGTCGACATGAGCCCAGACAATAGTCTCTATTATTATTATTACTATACACACCAGTGAAACATTCCCTCTCTCACTCTTCACTTCTTCTCTATTTCGAATATCATCTCTCCTTTCTTTCCTACTGTTCAAAATTTGCTTATCCCCATCAGAATCACGAGTAAAGATCAGAAATTTGTATTCTCTTGCTAAGCTCTTCCTTTTACACTTATTTTATTCTTCTCTCTCTCTCTCTCCTACTTTTACTATTACCCTTGTTAAACATCATACAATCAACACTCGGATATTATGTATAGAAGCTTCAACGATACAAAACAGTTCAATTGAGAATAAAAGAAGGGATGAGTTAAGATGAAAAGAGAGAGAAAAAGAAGAAGAAGAGGGAATGATGATGATGTGACAAGTGAGAGAAAGAGAGTGAAAAGAATAGGAGATGAACAGAATTTTCTATTCCTTCTTCAAGCTCATCTTCCATAAAACATACCCTGTTTTAATTGAGCTGTCTTTCTCTCTCTCTTCCATATATTTTTCTCTCTTTCTGTGAAAGTCGATTCTCTTCTTTAGTCATTTCTTGTGTTCTTCTCAAAAATAATGGCAATAAATGGGGGAACCAATATATATTCCCACTGATTCTCAGAACTCCTGAGATGCCTTGCACAGGCATCATTCTCTCTCTCTCTTTTCCTCTTTCTTGAGCCATTTGGATGCTTTTGACAAGCAAAATGAAGCTCATATTTCAGAGAAGTGAGAAGAAGATTGGATTCCCTAGTGAGCCAAATCTCCACAGCATCCCATTTTCAGTATTTTTCTAATGATGGAGGAACGTTCATAGTTTTTGGTGGACAAAAAACCTTCTTGGAATAAAATTCGTTCGCCTCAGGCTCACAAACAAAACCTTCCTCTTTGACTTGTAATGGATTTTCGGTCAAAAACAATTAAAACTGATCTCATATATATATACTTGATTCTTGCAGCCTTCACCAGAAAATGAGGACCAAGAAATCATTCCATTGATGGAATTTTGTGACAGTAAGCGAATGACGATATTTCTTGGATCGATTTACGTTTACAAAGGCCTTTTAATGGTAATGGACTATTGTTAATTTGGGATGACATAATTGTAATAGCTACTGTTAAATAGGATTCCTTTTTGCCCCTCTACTTTTTTTCCTTTCAACCATTTTCATTCATTTGAGCTTATGTGTGTGTAGTCAGCTGAAATATTCTCTCATTCAACTAACGGTACATGAGATTCAAAAAGAAGAAGACTGATGCAACCTGTATACATATATCTATGTATAGTCAATGTTCCTCTTATTCTTATATATATTCACTACCAGCCATCATTTTGTAAGACACTTGATTGGAAGCATTTTTCAGAACAAAAATTGAGTGCAACCATTCAGCAGACTGAATAGCTCAACTCCTCATTTCTCACAATAATTATATTAGGAGGAACTCTTTATCATCATCATTCTAATTCTTTTTCTTCTTGATGAGCTTCATCCTTCAATAGCAAATATTCTTCTTTTCTCTCTCTCTCACACACACACACATACTTACTTACTTACTTATTCTTCAATACCTTTTCTCTTTTTTCTCATCATCATTCTCAATATGAACCTTACATGTATATACACAGGCCTTTGGATGTTTTCTCGCATGGGAAACTCGACATGTCTCCATTCCTGCTCTAAATGATTCAAAATATATCGGAATGAGTGTATATAATGTGGTGATTATGTGCGTCATTGGCGCTGGTCTTTCATTTGTACTCAAAGAACAGCAAGATGCTGCATTTGTGATCATATCAATATTCATCATATTCTGTTCAACGGCAACACTATGCCTAGTATTTGTACCAAAGGTAAGGCTGGTAAGATATCGTTTTTCTTTCCAAGATGTGGTCCAAATCGCTGTATTACATACACATGCACACATGCACATACACACATGAATCACATATATGTATATATAGAATGCACATACACATATATATGTACAGCACCTACATGTATTGCAGGAAGCATGAAAACATTTTACTACGATTTTACCATATTTTTCTTGGAGAGTTTCATATTCTTGCTTTTTTCACTCTAATTGTTTGGATATATATGTATGTGATCATACATATACATGTATATTGTATTGGAGCAAATATTTTGCAATCCAGGAGAAAGGGTTTTCTTTTTTTCCTCTCTCTCTCTCTTTCTGTTTTCCTCTTTCCAAGATTTCGTGGGTTGAAAGATTGTTTTTCCAATAATAGAAACACAAATACTCTGAGAGCTTCTATCATTGAATTGACTCACAGATTCTAGGAAATTGAAACCGATCAGAAGATAGTATTAGCTTTGCTATATCTATCACATAAGCTCCATCGCACTATATATCGTAATACTTTCAGATATTATACAATTTATCCAATCAACAGGAGCATGTTTTATCATCATCAAATTTTTGGCCATTAATTTCGGGTACCTATAAATGTATTCATAAAAATTCCACTATCTCACTTAATTCACTGATTTAGTGTTCCTTTTACCGCTACATTTGGGAACGCAATCTCTCTCTCTCTCTCTCTCTCTCTCTCTCTTCCTCTTTCTCTCTTTCTCTCTCTCTCTCTATCTTTCTCTGTCTTTTTATGGATTCAATCTCACAAATCGAGTCACTACATTAGTTTCAGTGAAAGATTTTCGACTCCTTTTTTATGGTCACACATCTTCTCGCATGTAAGATCTGGTGTACTTATAAATATATATGTGTACCCATTCAATCCTCCATCCGAATATACTGATACACAGATATATATATAATGATCCTTAACTTGAGATAGACATTCGAAAAAAAGAGGTAGACTCAGTTGATCTTGAGGAAGGAGGAATAGAAAAAAATGTGAGAGAAAAAAAAATCAGGTTACATGTGGCATGTGAATAGTTCATCTCTTGGAGGAAAGAAAAAGGCACGTAGTTAGTAGTAGTAGTAGTAGAAGTATGAGTAGTAGATGGTGCATTTATATTTCATTCAAAAACATATCTTGCATTCCTCTCTTTAATCTTTGTTCTTTTTCACTTCGTTTCCTTTCCTGATTTCTGTTTTCATCTCTCTTTATGTATTCCTCATCTCGCATCCATACTGTGTGACTGTCTATGTGTGTGTGTGTGTGGTGTTATTCTAGCTGATCGAGCTGAAACGAAACCCCAACATGGATGAAAGACGAGTGAGGCCAACATTAAAACCATTGAAAAAATCTCGTAAAGAATCAGATGAAATGGAACTGCATCAGCGAATAAAAGTTCTCACTGAATTTAATACACGTCAAAAGCAAAGATTAAAAGAGGTGAGTAAGCTTGCTCCAGTTTTTTTCTCTCTCTCTCTCTTCACTTTCTTTTTCACACATAAGTTTTTTCTCTGATTCAGCTCATATGCTCATTTATTTAACCATGAATTGTATTGATCTTCTTCTTTTTTGATGATATTTTTTTCCCATCAAAATATACACATGTATATTGTGTTCAATATGATATGACGACTCTTACACTTTTTACCTTGATAACAATTCGACTCTCTCTCTCTCTTTCTCTCCCATCTATTCTTTGTTTTACTTTTAAAATTCAGAAAACATTCGAATTGGAAGCCCTCATGTTCAGATTGCGACAGTATGGCATAGAGATGGGTGCTCAAAATCATGAAGTCAAAATTGGTGTCACTTCATGCCTTATGACCGCCAAAACACATTACAACCCTACAGCTAAAAAATTTCCTTCTGATAAACAAATCTGGCTCCTATTAACAGAAAAAGAATCATCAATGACCAAGAGGTGAGCTTTCTCCTTGTCTCTCTCTCTCTCTCTCTCTTCCCTCCATCCGTTAGACTGGCATTTTGTTCAATATTCATATTGAGTGTTGGGATGATGAAACGTTCGCCCTGGAGCGTTTTCCGATTGTATTGTTTACAAATTACCTTTTGGAGCAGCAAATTTTACGAAATTTTGTCCTAATCGAATTAGTGAATTCGCTCATGAATTGCTGCCTGATGATGGTCCCCAAATAGAATATATAGTTCATGAACCCATAAGCAAGATGAATAGAGATGGATGGATGAATAGTTAGTTTCAGAGAAAGAGAGAGAATTTTCTCTCTCTCTCTCTTATCGATAAAATGTTCTAAGAGTTCATCGAATTCTTTTGGCAAACTTTTGCATGCTGAACAAAAGTTAAGCGGATACAGTGCTACCCTCTGATGCGGGTGCATGGAAAGAATATTCGATCAATTTTGGGAGATAGAATATTTCGAATCACATGAACTTGATGTGTTTTCCTCTCTTCGACTTCTTTTCTCTCTCTTTCGCGAATTCGATTTCCCTAGATACCATTAAGAAACCTCCAAAGTAGGGGTAATTTGAATATAAATTGATGAAGAGTCAGCATCGTTATTCTTGATTTGCATGAAAGCTAGCAATTTAAAAACGAATTGCTTGAGTTATATGCTTCAATATTCAGCGAATTTTTTTTATTTCAAAATATCTCATTTATTACTTTTTTTCTCTCTCTCTCTCTCCTAAATTACAGCGAAAAAGACACATCTTTTCTATCACTATCAGCTTCCCCATCATTCTTTAGCTCAAATGATGATTCTGGCTCATCAATACCCAAAAAATCACACACATCTTGCCCAGAATTAGGTAAATCAGATGAATCTTCAAGTGAAAGTATCATGAGACATCGGAAGGATCCACAAATTGCTGAAAACTGTGCCTCACCCAAACTAAAGGGTATGCTCAAAAAAGTTCCTAGCAAAACTAGCTCAAACTCATCATCATCTTCTTCCGATCACACTTTAACTGGAAAATTGGCAAATGATTTTGAAGGTGAAAAAAACGATCAATCAAAGGATGCAATTCATCATCACCGTCGAACAGAGAGTGAAGCCATCAAAACGAAAGTTCCTCGAACTTTATCCTCAATAACAAATGATGAAACATCCTATTCATTGGCCATCAAAGCTTCACTACACGATCAGGCTCTCAATGGACTATACTCATCATGTGAGGAAGATGACACCGAAAGATGTGATCAAACAGCAACAATATCGGAAGGTGTGTATGTGTGTGTATATTGATGATGGGAAAAATTTTCCAATCTATCAATAATCTAAGCCAAAAAAGATGGCTAAAAAATTCCCTCAAGACAAAAATAAGAAAATTAATTAATATTTTCTTTTCATTTTTTCTCTGTCCACAGCTGAAAGTGATCAATCGTTAAAACTGCCTCCAATTGAACCATCCAATGAAACCAATCGAAGACGAGCTCAAAGTTTATCAGCTCTACAAATTAATTCTCAATCAGCCTCATCTTCAACAGCTAATTTACCGTTATGGAGTCGCGGTGGCTGTATATCCATGTCTGGACGTGAGATTAATTCAATTAAAGCAATTTTTCCACTTTTTTCAACGGTCGACAAAGCAGATCTCAACAAGCCGAGTGTTCATTTTCCAACATTTCGATCCCATTCCTCTGTCAAGTGTGATATTGTCGAATATGTTTGACTATTGTGGCGTATTAACATTAATTACTGTGATTATTCAATGCCAGAGATGATCATTAAGTCGCGTGTGGGACTGGACATCTTATCTAGACAGTATCTCTCTGTCTTGATGCAAAATTGAAAGAAAAAATCTTCATCAATCTTTATTAATTGAAAAATTTATAATAAATATGTTAAATATCTATAGCAGAGCATCCAAAGATCAAATTGTTACTGTTCACCTTTACTCCTCTAGACAGATCAGTTACAATAATTAAAACTGCCCCTCGATCATTTCCTATTTAGAATATGTTGAATGAATTTCGTGGCAAAAACAATTAGATATCATCTCACCTGTTTTAAATTATTTTTTGATACAAATTTTTGTGTTCATTGTTAGGGTTTTATCGATCGAAATTGTTTTTTTGATAAATTATTCCAAATAAAAATTACCCAAAAATTTGAACTATCTTCAGATCAAAATCTGGGGAATTTTATTGCCCAATTTTCGAACCTTGATCTCTCTAATAGAATGGAAACAATCAAATCTATTGAAAATAAGACTATCTCGAAAATTTTCATTCCATAGGGATAAGAACCAGAAATGATATCCATTTAATCATCCTTACTCTGAGGATTTTTTCAGTCCAAAAAATGATTCAATTAATCATCAAATGAGATTTTTACTCAGTATCTGTAAAATAAGCGTTCACATTAGAACAGCGAGAAACTAGCCAAGCTTTTCGCTTGAAATTTTGCTATCCTTTGATTAACTCTATCAGGTAAAGAAAGAGATTTACACTCAAAATTGTTGATTGTTGAGCTCAGGTGTACACTACATTTTCAAACTATCAAATCAACTCATGGACTAATCAGAATATCTTTGAATTCCTATCCCCTAAGCATATTGTTCTTTGAACCAAAAAAATTCTAGCTGCATGCATGACAAATCATCTCTAACTACTCCACTGATCATCATTGTTTTTGACTGCTCCATTCATACTCCATATTGTGGTAGCTTTTTAATTCATGATTTTTAGTAAGGAAAACAAACTTTCGTTCCATTCAATTTAACTTTCCAGATGTACTCCTAATTATCTAGATTAGGGGAAACATCACATATAACGTCACGTTTGTCCTAATTCTTCCAATTCCTGAGATGAGTTGGTGGGAAAAAAGTTTTTGTTCTGCAGAATAGCAAATAAATTTGGGTGACTGAAAGGTTGAAAAAGTTCAGCCTGAAGTGATCCAGAGACACTGTAAATTTTTTCCTGAGTAAAAGAGAAACCAAAGGCTCAAGTAAATTCTCCGGTAAATCTTAGAAAATTACAAAAAAAATTCCCAAAGCATTGAACCAGTGACTGATCTAATCTCAGATTAACCCTTCTCCCTGTAAACAGGAAGTAGCTGACCTGTATTCTCTAATCTCTCGATATTCTAGATCCCCGAATCAAGATGGTAGCAAATTCTTTCGCTAGCAAGTGGCAAATTCTTTCACCAACCATTGGCAAGCCAAAAATACTAGATCGTTAGTTGCTCAAGAGGCTCTCCAATAAAGATCGTTTATTGCTTCTCATCAATTGAGCTTACAAGCGATCACATCAACACTACGTTAATCTTTCATTCCACCGAGAACAAGCATTTTGCATCTCTTGTGCAACAGTTGCCCTTCACTTATTGCATTCACTTTCACTCCATCTATTTGTGTTTGTAATCATTTGTCATTGTGTGCCTATGCCTGTGTGTCCAATGAAGCCAGTGGGTTTGAAAATCTTTTCTCCTCCATGACCTGTGTATTTCATTCTATCTCTCCTCCTATTCCACAATATATAACATCGTTCGAGTAGGGAAGATGCTCTCACCGTCGTTGATGTTGAGCATCGATTTTGTGTGAGTCTCTCTACATGTATGTGTGTATATATATGTTCCTTCACTTCATCTTTTTCTCTCTTTCTTTCTTTTCGCTTCAACAAGAAGAAGAGAACGAAAAAGGACGAAAGATGTGAGAAAACAGAGCAAACATGGGCCAAGTGGGAGATTGAAATATTAATCAGCAGACCTGCTCATCTTTTTCCTGGAGAGAGAGTAATATTATCGAAATACCTAGCCTCACCAGAAGCGCGCATCAACTTTTGGCCATACAAAAAGAAAGTAAGAGAGAGAGAGAGAGAGAGAGAGAGAGAGAGAGAGAGAGAGAGAGAGAGAGAGAGAAGAAAGTACAGGGAATCCACATACTGAGAGCCCCTGAACTTGCGTACATGTATATCGAGGGCATAAAATCGTTCTCTGGAATATATATTCTCTCAACGTATTCTCTCTCTCTCTCTCTCTCTCTCTCTCTCTCTCTCTCTCTCTCTTCTTGAACCATGTTCGAAGGGCTCTCTCTCTCTCTATTTTCCAGTCTCTCCCATGTAGTTTGTTGGTGTCTCTGTAATCGAGTTGAACGAGTTCTGCTTCAAAGTTAGGCCGGCTGATGAGAATGAGTTCTCTTTCTTCTTTCTTCTCTCTCATCAACGTTCGTCAATCTTTGTTTCATCTTTGATATAACTTTTCTGGTGAAACGTGCATTTGTTTATTTATTTTTTTCCCAAGTTGTGGGTGCGTGTATGTGTTAAAGTGTCTCGGTGCTTTTATGTACTTGTGTATGTTTATGTGAACTTTCACAGTGAGAAGAAATACATTCTTCTTGGTTGTGGATAAAAAAAGTTCATCAAGTGAATCTGTGAAAATCAAGCCACAATCATGAGCACTGATATATCGTTCAAGGAATTATCAGCACCAGCACACAATCCTAAGCTACAGAATCACAATTCATCGGTGTTCAAATTAGTCAAAACTGGTAAGCAATTATCTTCGAACATAAAAGAGCGAATGAAAATGGCAAAGAGTCAGAACTGTTCCATAATAGATGTTTTCATTCTTTTACCTTTCCATGTGCGTGTTTTATGCTGCTTTTTCCAACAATCCATTCGATTCCCAAAAGATTTTTTTCTCTTCTCAAAAATGTTTCCCGAATGAGGCCAAAATCAATATTGTGAATATTTTGAAATTCAAGTTAGGAGAGATTTTTTCCATGAAATTCTAGAATATCTCAAAAAAGTGAAAGACACACATATATATTGTGAATCTCGAGTTTTCCCTATCATACCTATCCGGATTGACATGGTGTTCCTTGAGGGCATAAAAGTGGACCATTATATTGTACTTTGCTTGCCATATACATGGATCGATAACATTACCAAATTCTCATTATCCATTTTTCGCTTTCAGTTGCAGATTTTACACAACAATTGTCTATAATACACGAAAAGCATGCCGAAGAGCTACAATTATTAGTAGGAGCATTTCGGAAGCGCGCTGCTGATCTTCGAAAAGAAAGGTAAGCAAATTTTTGCGCTCTCTCTCTTTCTCTTTCTCTTCGCTTTCTCTCTTTCTGTCTTTATTCCCACATGTGATAATATCATTAGAGCTTTTGCAATTAGTGAAAACCGAGTTCAATCTACGCACATCACAAACTCTCATATACAAAGTTTCTTGAGAGAGATAGAAAGAACAATTCTCTCTCGGATTGCGGAATGATGTGAATGAGATGGAAGTAAGAGAGAAAGAGAGAGAGAGACTGAGAGAGACTCTCTCTCTCTCTCTCTCTCTCTCTCTCTCTCTCTCTCTCTTAGAGAATAAGTTTTATCTGATACAAAATCGTAATTCTTGTACTGACGCAAAATATTTTATCAAGCAAAACCTTGGTGAAGTTCATGTTTATGGATCTGGCTGGATCACAAGACTCGCCTCATCGAATTTTGCTCACCTCAATTCGTGGTCGTCGCAATTGGAAACGATCCGAGAATATGTATGCAAGAAATAATAAGTAACAGAGAGAGAGAGAGAGAGAGAGAGAGAGAGAGAGAGAGAGAGAGAGAGAGAGAGAGAGAGAAAATCTTTAAATAGAGTCATGATCAAAGTGAAACGTGAGCTACTCTCTCTGTAGGCTGAAAACTTTCTTCCTCTCTCTCTCTTTCTTTCTTTCTGTGTACTTTTTTTCTTTCTTCATCTCGTTACTCGCGCTTATTTTCTTCTCTCTTTTACACTTTAGCATCGGCATAGACACTTGGTGTTAAGCTTTGATGTGTATGTGTGTGTATGAGTTTGGCTGACGAAAGAAAATACTTCATTTGCTTGGCAAAAGATTAATTCACTGCACTTGGGAGCTTTTTTCACTTTGAAAACATCTTAATCTTCGTTTCTTACTTTGACGCGATTTTTGGAGCATCTTTCTTCATCTTCTCTGGGACGAGAAACGATTCTCGGGTCTTGCTTCTCTCTCTTTCTTGCTTACTTTTTCATGCTACACTAGAAGCTTCCCTCTCTATCTGTCTCTCTATCACCTAATTCCCTGAATTTGATGTTTTATCTGGAGAAATAGGAGAGGATAAACAGCTCATCTTTTAACCTCACAATTCTTAACATTCTTCTAGAACAGCACGAGGCTCTCAATGATACTCAATGCTGATACAAGCAAAATATTCCTCAGCAGCTGCATATACACACATACACATAGCTCATTCTCAAAATGAATAGTTTGTACAGTTTGACTTGTTATTTTTCTTCCCTACTTCGTTCTTATTAATGAACGGGACTCTTCTTCGAACACTAACACACTTTCCCACACAAACAGACAGAGAGACATTTACACACACACACACATACAAAACATTCATTGGTTGGGTGTCCTCATCTAACACATTGCAATTACATTTCTTTCTCTCGAGTGATCTTTTGTAGACTATCGAATGCACGCAACCCTTTCCCCCCCTCTCTCTCTCTCTCTCTCTCTCTCTCTCTCTCTTCTGCCTATCTTCTCCACCAATTTGACATCAGTCTAGTTTATATATATATGTGTGTATGTGAGCACAAATTATGAATATTGAATAAAGCAATTTAAGCTGTTCAAGAGTGAACATTGGAAAAGGCATACACTCACAAATAGAGCTACACGCATACAGTGTAGATCTGTATTCATATATATATTGCTGAATAGTTGGAAATCAATTTCTTTCATGTGGAGAACGTATTAAATGCAGCAGTATAATATAATTTACAATAAAGTATTTAAGTTAACCTCATATTTTCCATGGGAAAAAGAGTTAGATAGGGAAAAATGATAGAGAGATAGGAAGGTAATCATGAGAGGAGAAGGAATTTTGTCTCTCTCTCATCACTACTGAATGCTTTTTTATCCTATTTTCTCTCTCTCTCATCCTTTGACTTGTTCATGTTTGAATCTCATTCTTGTCTCTCTTTCTCCTCCTTACAATCTATTCATGGGTCTCATCCTTTTGTCTTTGCTTGAAATTGAGCCCAATTCCTTTTGTTCGTCACCTTGCAACGTCGCTTCTTGTTAGCAAATGATTTGTGCTCAGTCAGCCAAGATGAGAGAGAGAGAGAGAGAGAGCGAAAGACCAAAAGGACGAAGAGATGAGAGAGAAAAGAAGAAGATGCTGCATGCTATCTGTATGTTCTCATCTAATTCGCTTGGACCAAAGATGACCGCGAAGTTGTAGAAAGAAAGAAAGAGAGAGAGAAAAGATGAAGAAGAAAAATCTTGCTGAATCTCAGATAAGTACTGATAGGCTAAGTAGAAAAAGGTCATAGGTTATTTGTTCATACTTCTGGTGATTCCTAATCTGTGTGGCAGCAATTTTTTTCTTACTCTCTCACATCCAACATCTCATCTCATCTCATCTCATCATCTTTGCAAGACACTCAAGCATCTTATTCGGTCATTCATGTTTCTCTCTTCCTTTTTTTCACCTTGTGAGTAGATGTCTGACGCTTGGATCTCTTCTCTCATTCATCTTATTTTTCTCTCTCTTTTTCCTACTCTCGCCTCTTGAGTATTGAGGGCTGTGAAAAAATTCACCAAGCATTCTTGTTATTCAACGAATACCAGACTGTATTGCCAAGTTATCAAGATACACCTATCATGATAGAAATTAAGCTCATGAGATTGTATCCCATGAGCTGAAAGCTGACCAATTTCATTCATTCATGAATTCTTGTCCACAAACAACTGTTGCGTATTCTTCGAAAAGAAAATACTCTCTTTCAGATACTCGGAAGAAAGTGAGAGAGTAAGAAAGAAAAAGAAAGATTTCATCATGCTTTGATGTTCTCATTCATCGATCTTGTTGGAAAGTGAGCAGCATCATGTCAATCTTTACTTCGTTCATCTTTAATTCGAAACCTTTTTCCTACCAAAGGAACCATACAGACTGAAATCTGCAAATCAGGCTTTGCATCTTCTTAAGGTCTTCTGAGGATAAAGTTTGCTCACTTGATTTTTTTGCCCACTGATTTCACTTGAATTCCTTTGTGTACTTTGAGTATTTCTTGTGAAATATATCTCATGATACACAAACATTGCATCTGAATGGCACGAAATCATGATATTGGAAGCAGTGTGTCTATAGTGCATTAGTTTTTTCTCACAATTGAATGGTTTAAGGTCTTTTGGAGCTTTTTCTAGTGGATGAGATCTGTTCGACTTCACAATCCATTGGATAAAAGAGAATATTCATTCAAGATTCGATCAATGCCCACTTTCATTTGGTTCAATTTACAATCATGCATGATTTTCCATTCGATCAATAGATTTTGATGCTCTTCTGGACATTTTATGCTAATATTATCGCGCATCTTAGACTTATGCTAATCTCCATCAAGTGGAAGACATTCTTGGAAAGATTTTGAGCTGAAATCACATTTATTTTTCAATCATTTGCTCTTCCCTAAGTCGAGACACTTTTTTCTCTCAGCACCCAGATCGATTGAAGAGTACCAAATTAGTAGAAGAAGGATCAATGCTTGGATCAGCTTCAATCTGGCAGGGAAACTTGAATTTATGTTCAAATTTTTCAAATTCTGTCACCCATATATTCATGTCACCATGAAAAATTTCTGGATGAACCATCAATATCTCGTTGCATTGCTCACCACCAAAAGTTCTGACAACTGAGATGCTTTGCAAACACAGCTACGCCTAAACGTTCAATAATTCAGGGAAAATTTTGCCATTCTCTCTGATTGAATTAGTTGATTAGTAGAGGAACTGGTGGAGATAAAATTTTGGTGAATATAATTGCATAATAGCATGATTTCATGGTTCTCAAGGATGACCAGTGGTCAAAATTGGGAAAAGGAAAAAGCTATTCAAAACTCATATCTAACTCCTCTGTGAAGAGTATTAATTTCCGGTAATACAAGAATTTCCATTTCCTATCATCTCTATGGGACCTGACCATGAGATGATTGTATTCCTCACTGAAAAGATAGAGAGAGAGCGAAAAAGAATAGTGTTTACCAGATGAAGCTAATACTGGTATCTATTCGTTCATCTGTTTGGTCAATACACAGACATGAACAGGGAGCAGTAATCTACAACCACTCAGCAGCAGAGAGAGTATTTTTATGACCAGCATCAATTAACAGCCTCTCACAATGGACAATTTTCAGATCAGTCATTGGAAATGATTTGAGTCCTAATAGTATGGTCTACATGTATAGGGATGGAGAGATAGTGAGAGAGAAAAAAATCATCCAAACTATTATCTGAAACTCATTTCATCTCGGAATACACAATCATGACCATTCCCATGGTATACTCTGCTCCCATTCTTAATCTCTCATGATCCCTTGCATCTTATTCTTTTCCTCTCTTTTTTTCGCCGGAATCCATTAGCTTTGTGCTGTGTGATATCAATCTGGAATGATACTTGCTTATTCAGAATAATTCCAGTCAAACATTATGAAATGGAATCCACAAGTATAGAATATCTTTTCCGATTGTGGGAAAACTAAGAAGTGTTTACTTGCACCATCACTGATCATGGAAGTGTACACACACACACACACACACACACACATAAATAGTTGCAATGCATCGATACAAATGCTACTTGGAATAGAAGTAGAAAAAAAGATGAGAAAAACTATACCAAGAATTCTCTCTCTTCCTCTATTCCTCTTTTTCTCTCTTCGTTTCTTTTGGTCCTGAATCTACTTTTTTCTTCTCTCTGCGTGTGTGGTTAGTTGTGTTCCTATTTGTGTTCTCTGTAGGGTTCAAGGGAATCGGGGTTTGCAAGTAAAGATGACTAAACTAATACGATACACACAAATGATTAATACAAACCTCATACTTGTGGTGAGTACTCATACCCACACAATCACTCGAAAGCAAACTCTGAATGAACAGGAAGATATGCCAGAGGATGAAAGAGTATGATGATAATCAATACAGATTCTCTTTAATCATCGAAAACGGATAAAAAAGAAGGACAACAAATGACCTCCAATTTGCTCGCATATATACATGGATTTGATTGATACAGTCTCCTGTAAGCCAATCACTTTTCATTCATATGTATAGCCAAAAATCATCTAGTTCAAAAGGAGTAGGATGTTTTTCTCAATATTCAAATATTTGAGTGTATGTTCTATTTCTTCGGGTCACTCAATCGTAATTGGTCATCGATTGACCATCCGAAAAGGGAGAAAAGTTCCAATATGCACTCGTGATTATGAAACCTTGAGAATCGGAACAATTTTTATTTCTATTCGTTTTTTTCGGATGTCTATTACTGCAAACAGAAGGCAAAAGCTGCCATCATAAGTTGAAAAATTGAGAATGAAGAAGTTTTTCACAACTTAGATTGAATTTTTTTCTCCTCTTTTTCCATATTTTCTGAATACTCATTAAATTTTTGAAATTTATCACCATTTCAATTGAATACCAATTGTTCCTTTATCCCGCAGTTTCTTTCCATCAGCTTGAGGTGTATGGAAAGGTATACTGAATGTTTTTCTATTGATGATCAACTGGGAAAAGTATGTGATGTGAGTTTAGTTTCATCACGGATCAGTGGAATTCGATGAACAAAGAAAAATCAGAAGTATGTCTAGGAGGTTCTTTTTCTAAATCGTTTCCATGTTCATGAAATGAGAATGAAAAAGGATGCCAAAAGTTGATGCTCTCTCTCTCTCTCTCTCTCTCTCTCTCTCTCTCAGTAAGTGTGTGGGTTATGGTTGAGATCATAATTTTGTTCTCTCCAAATTGTTGTCTCTTGAGCTCTTGGTGAACATTTCATGTGCTCATCAAACAATCGATTTTTCAATTTAGTTTTGTAATCAAAGAAAAAAATCGAGGCAAAACACAAAACTCTCTCCCAAAATCTTCCGGTTAAATGATTGCAAATGATCAAGAAGATGATGATTCCTCAAGCTTTGTGATGTGAGGATTCCATGTAATAAGTGAGGATTCCTTTTTTTCGATTGAAAATTTCTCTTCATTTTCCCTGATAACCTGAGAACACGTTTCTCAAGAATCATCATCATTCTTATTCCTTTTTTTCTCTTTTCTTCTCTCTCTCTCTCCCTTTCTCTTATTCTTCTGAACCCTTTCCTGCAGATCTAATTCAAGTACCCTGGACAATTTATGGGAAATATTTCTACATGAAGTTGAAGTTGATTCCCAAATATACGGTGATATTGGACGATGTTTAAGTCGCAAATTGGGTACCGGTTTACTGGAGAAAAGTTTTCATCGTAAAATTCAATCTCGTAAAATATTTTTACACCGTGAAAGCTTAGAAAAATTGCTCAACAAAGCTGAAGGAGTTTTGGAAAATGTGAGTACAGAATGCTCTCTAATCAAGCTCATCTTATCATTAGCACTCTAATTGCCACTATCTATGTGCCATGAGTATGACTTCAATTTATTCTCTCTTTCTCACACACACACATACAATCATAAGCTTCATTTACAGTTGATTCAATTTCATGATACTTCGATGAATCAAAAGAAAGAAAGAGAAGGATAAAAGAGAAAGATGTGATAGTGATGATAATGCCAATTTTTGACAGCCACTGTCAGCATGTATTCTCTTCATATAGTGTGCCTATCATGATGAAATTTTCGGTTTGAATTCGTGCGATGAACTTTATATCAAATGATTTCGTAACAGTACATGTAGACTGTGTAGAAAATCAATTGTTACATTTTGAGAAGAATATATGTTGAAGTTCATGACGTAGAGGCATCTTTTGGTTTATGTCATCATGGATGGTGGACAGTATCATGACAAATTGGGACCAATGCTTAAGCCGATTTTTTTATGGACTAGGAGTAATGCAATGAAAGAAGAAGAAGAAGAAATAGAAGAAGAGTAAGAGAGAAAAAGGATTAAGAAGATCAAATCGGCTCAATCTCATTGAGCAATGTGAGATTAACTGTGACCATCATTCGAATTCACTACGCGGTCAGACTATTTTATCATTTTTTTCTGGTTGCCTCAATGGACATGAGATAAATAATGGATCACATTGGAAATGAGAATACAATTAAGGCTATTAGTATAATTAGGGATTGATTTTTTCTGCTCCAAGAATCAATCAGATAACTGGCTATTTCTTGGAAGAATCTTTCGTTCAAGACGATTCAATCTCACATTTTTGCATTTTTATGATCCTATCTCTCTCTCTCTCTCTCTCTCTCTCTCTCTCTCTCTCTCTCTCTCTCTCTCTTTCTCGTATGGATGATACCTTGTTCTGTTTGTATTTAGAGCAATCAAATAGCTAGAGGCTATGATCTTATTATCACTGTGAGGTACATGTGTTCATTTGTGTAATGATCAGTGTTTTACTAGGAGTTGGGAACAAAAGCAAATAATGTACCTTGAAAATTACAAGGTTTTTCAGTCTACAATAAGGCATGCATACCTAACAATATAGCTCACTTTTATGAGACTCTGTTTGACATTTTTCGATTTTTTTCCAACATCATCTCAAATTCTCATTGTTAAAATTTGGGAAAAAAGTCCAACTTCATCCACACTGTAAAGAAGAAGAGGATTTATTTTGTTGAGTTTCTTCTTCCTCTTTTACTCATGAGTCTCTTTCATCATTTGAATTTGATGACTGATTAACTTAACGTAGAATATTTATTGAAGAGTGTTGAAGAGAGAAAGAGAAGAGGACAAAATTTTGGCCAGCATATTTGGAATCATCTGATAAGCCTTGTGTGGTGGAGCCCATTCAGCCTATACTGTCTTTACATGGTCAAGTGACCCTATGATTGATGATGTATTCTATTTTGGGAGTACTTTTATCACCTGCTACCTATTTAATGGTCATTTCATTGGATATTGATCTTCCAAGTCAGGGGTTTCATTCAAGCGAGCTAAACTACTTCAGTGTTCCTTTCCATATACAATTAACTGTACCTAACTTCAAGATAGAGATGGAATATGGAAGCTCAAAAGATGGATCCATGAAAACGATGAAATGAGCTTCATTACGTATATCTGTAGTACGTAACGAAATATTGGAGTATCATTCAGTCACCTATAGTTCGATAGATTCGATAAAATTCAACCAAGATCTCCTCCTGATTGGATAGCTGTGTGTGTGTTTGTACATGATAAGTTTTCTTGAATAATTATTCTATTGGGCTAATTTTCTAAAAGCAATCATCTATTAAGTAGTTTGAGAGTTCCCATGAGTAACACGCAAGTTTTTATTCACTTCTTCATCCGGGTTCATTAGATTCTATACTTTTAGACACTACAATCAACCATTCAGATGTTAAGTTCTTCGTCTAGATTATTTTCTCTTTCTCCGGAAACCTCAGTTCTTCAAGTATGTAGTGTTGGTGTTGATACTTTGGCTGTCATAAATGAACAAAGGTTTGATGAGTTTCATAAAGACTAACTTCGTTTAATAGTCATAATCATTTGGAAACCCATTAGACACTAGAATTCAAGTTCAAACTGCATGATTAACAATTATGAATTCAAATGAAGTTATCATGGGCAGTCTACATGAGCTTCATAATCTCAACTGACCATGAAAAGTTTGCCTCTCATTTGATGATTCAAGCTCCATCTTTACTGTGAGAGATTGATTCAAACTTCACACGGAGGAATATGATTTCATTTCAATCACCATGGGAAATTTTCGAAGAAAGATCACATTTCTGTCGTGCTCAGTCCTGTTAGAAGCATTTTGACGTTATCATATGATGCATTCTCATTGATCTGATCGCATAATGATCGATTGGAGTATTGCGATATGTTGTATATCAATGAAATAACATGAATGATACCAATTGATACGAAATACTGTTCTCTCTACATATAAAAACTGTATTTTGTCTGTCATGCAGTTCAATGAATATTTCTTGCCTCACCCATATTGAAATAACTATATGAGAGAAGAAGGCTATCTGATAAAATGATCTCTCTCTCTCTCTCTCTCTCTCTCTCTCTCTCTCTCTCTCTCTCTCTCTCTCTCTTATTGTAGCGAAAAAATGTCCATTCATGTTTAGAGGAAATATTTTTTCCATCAAATTCCTGAGAACTCATTCAAAATTGAGTGATGAGAACCAAACCTGCCAATTAGGTGAGAAAAAAATAGAATCTAATCAATAAAAGTTAGCTTATTGTCTCCATTATGCTGAGTATCTTGGGGAGAAAGATTTAAGAACTCTATCATATTGGACCCAATAGCCATAGTATGCGTGAGAAGAGAAAGTTATTTCTCAGGAATCTGAGATAAAAAGAGGGAAATTATTTAAGATTGATCGACAAATGCCAAATATTGGAACATGGGCTGTCCAATTTGATTTTTTTATTGAAAACAATTGGCAATAATTCAATACAGCTCTTTCTCTCTCTCTCTATGAATGTTTTCTTTTTCTCAGATCGATTCCGTTTGAATGAGTTTATCACGCAAACTCATTCACTGGGACAGGAAAAGGTTTTCCGTTCCATTTTTACTAGATAATCTATCTGCTTCACGATTCAATGTCATGTGAGAAGAGAAAGTAAAGAGCTTTTTGAATACTTTGCCCATCATCAAATCTATACTCATGGATGACCCATGAAAGCTTTCCCTCTCCGCTTTACTCAATCGAACATTGATGCACACCTCAGCATCTTGACCGTGTATATTCACACACATAGGGATGCTCTTTGATCTGTGGAGATATTGAAATTTTCTCTTTTCTTTTCGCAATATAAAAGACGATAAAAAAGCTGAAAGCCCAAGAATTCAATCCCTCAGATAAAATCTATGAGGTGAAGAAAGGTTGAATGTATGAAGAACGAAGTAGTGGTGACATAAAGTGGAACGAAAACACCGAGAGTCCAGAAATTATTCAATATTCTGATAGATTCACTGGAAAGAAAGGATCACATGATATTGCGAAAGTAAATGACTAACTGTCCTCTGTATTTGCATAGAAATGGAAAAGAATTCATGAGCAATAGCAAGTGAATTTTAAGAGGTGATTCGAAAGCTATATGAGGATATACATCTCTTACATCAGTTTAGCGGAGTCTTTTTTCGCCATAGTAAAATGAGAGAAAAAATTCTGTAAGGAATCGAATGGTTTTGCAATTCTCTCTCTCTCTCTCTCTCTCTCTCTCTCTCTCTCTCTC